>LKNJ01002976.1:0-52083 GCA_002120245.1 Maccullochella peelii | reverse complement strand
TGGCATAGCCATAATGAATTGCAGACTTAATTAGCAGACAACGACATAAAGAACAGTTACAAAGTAACGTCTGCTACAGAGTGAACGTAAACAGCTTGCCTGTGAATTGTTTGCAAGTAACATCTCTCCCAAATGAATGCTACAATAAGTAGGCCTATTTAAGAAACTGAATGCAATTTGCCGTTCAGCACACCGGCGAATGTCTCCTCAGTCATCGTGTTATTTGCGTTCGCCATGGCTTTTAGTAANTATTATTATTATTATATTACTACTATAATATAATATACTCATACAACACCGTATTGTATTTATAGACTATTAACAATAATAATATGCTATACTGCTGTACTATAGTATATATCTGTATATTGTTGTACTACTACATTTCACTTTATACTATATTACACTTATATTTCATTCTGTTTATACTGTACTATATTTTTACTATTTCTTACCATATCATGTAAATATGTTATACTGTTACACCACGACTATGGCACTTTACTTTATGAAACTGCACGGTTATTCTAAGCACAACACTGGTTGCGACTCGCGTGTTTTGTAAATTTGAGTTTAATGACTTGTATAGTTTCTATTGTTATTCTTTATTTGTGTTTTATTCTGTCTATCTGTACTTATTCTGTTCTTGAGCTGCTGTAACACATTATAACAAATATGTAACAAAATATAGAAAGCAGACTGACTGCCAGTGTCAAACAGCAGGGACTGTGCAGGAGAGGTAAGAAACCCCAAAGGGCTTACAGTAAAAACCTCACCTCTATTTACAATGTATCCTAATACTATGGAGATTTGTTTTTTTAACATGAGATAAAAAGAAGATTTTGTTTAGTAGTAATATTATTAACATAACACATAAACACTGAGCACATTAACAACAGCACAGGTGTTTTTTCATGTTAGACTTAAACACTGACAGTGATGGTCAGGTTTTGATAGCGAGGGTACTAGTACCAGTATCTATCCACATTCTAAGTAACTGGAGACAAACCTTTTTTTTTTTTATAATATAAAAACGAGTGGGTTGAGAGATGTAAATGTTATAGTGCTTTTTATCCAGAAAAAACGCAGCTCCCCCATTTACTCTTATTTGTTTACAGGCCAGTCTTGCCCTTTCCAATATGTGCCAGCTGCCTGCCTTGGCAACCAAACGAGAAAAAAAACAACCTCCAGCCTCCAGCCTCCAGTCTCCAGCGTCTTCGTTCCCTGTGACATCGCTGGAGAAAGTGCTTCTTACCGACTCAGCGGAGGAGCTGCCACCTGATGTTTAAGGTATGTTTTCTGATATCACCCACCATTATGCTTTTGTAACTGTTACACTATGTGTTAGCACACAGCCACAGATAAATAATCAATGGTTTTATTACAAAAGTAAAAAAGAGGTAAAGACGCTGTTTGTTATTTTCTGCTTGTCGTCAAAAACTTTGATGTTGAAAGATCTTCTCTCCATGCAAACTGGAAACTATATTGCCAAACTTTATCAGTTGAAAGCTTGAGGAACTAATAGTCAAACCAGTACCTCAGCCAAGGATGCTCTTGTGTCATAGGGAGACTTTTCAGCTTTTTGTTTACAAGTAAACAAGACCAGAATGACTGATAGTCATCGTCAGTATAGTCAGTCAATGAGGTCATCTAATTATGATTTCTTTAAAGTAGCAGACCACGGGAATCTTGGGAAATGAAGAAACATTCAACTTGTGACCACAGTGACCGCAGTTTATCAGAGTGTCACTTTAACATACTTGACATAATGTGCATGGTCCAAATAGACAGTATGAAACTGTTATAAGCATATGATTATGTGCCTTTAAATGACAGACCAGTTTGACAGGACAATGTAATTAAACTGTCAGATAAATATATGTGTTGACAGTTTCTTCAGGTCCGTTTGTTGTCAGTTGTTTGTTAATGCCATCAGCTGATCAGACTGCATTTATATAATGTCTTCTAGCTGAGATTTTTATTTTGCCTGTTGCATAAACACATCGGCACAGTGATTCCCTCCTGGATAGGTGATAAATCATTTTTTTGTTTTTGTGTTCCTGTCTTCTTTCTACTACACGGTTATTTCTTAGAACCACTATGTAGAGAATTAAAAAATCTCCAACTTCGGGGCCCACCAGTGGGTGTATCAAAAAAGACACTTTAGCAGATGTGCATGCCAATTCACACCCCTCTCCGCCCCCCTCAGATATGACCCAGGGACATGAATGAACAGAAAGCTACACAGACTGTAAATGTCACCATACAAATACAATGCAAACATTTTATGTTATTAGAATGATTTGAAAAATGCTACACTCACGTGAAAATTCTATACAATGAGGCTTAAAATAATTCTTAAATAGTTTCTATGGCTTTTCTTATTCATTTGATTCTACATCAACAACACACAGTGTAGGAACTCCCTTTGCAACTGAACCAACTTATACAGCTGCATGAAGTTGTGAATTATAAGCAGCCTGCTCTGGATCATTTTACTGTCTCAAATTATTGACAAACAAACTTCACAGATTTAACAACACCTAGCTGAGATAATGAAAAGATAGGAGCAATAAAGCCACATCCAGCAGAACCCACAGGCTTGGACTTTAATTTCCAGTGAATGAGGAATCTCTTGCCTCGCCCTCAGTACAATCAAACAGTAGCTTTCATTTCGTGGCTGCAGACAAAATAAAAATAACAACAGCCACTGCAGTCATCTCCACATGGGTTTGATGATAGGCTACTTATATCTCTTTTATTATGCCCACACCCTCTGAGATAGGTCAGGAGGGAACGCATCCCGTCAAGTTTTTATTGTGCTGCAGCGTACAGTATGAGGCGTGCCTGCAGCATACTATCCAAAGAGACACACAGCTCCACTGACACACGCCAGAAATGAATATGCCACCTATATCCGATGAGCAACACACGGGCTGCTGACACTCAGCTGGATCTGATGGATTCATGCCTGAAGACAAACACGTACACAACACAGCAAGATGGAAATTGACGCAGTTGCAGATTGAAATAAGCTTTTATTAGAATGCTGGACGAAGTTATGAAGTCTTTTTGCTTTTTGAGAGGAAAGTTGCTCTTGCTTGTTGTAAGTCACTACTACCTACTACACAGTAGGTAAGATTAGATAGCAGGAGGTTTGCAGAGGGAAGATTGTTGAGGGAAAGTTGCTGATCAATACAACAAGAGAGGGCTTAAATTGTAGATATTTATTTGGAAAACAAAAAACAAAAAACACACACACACACACACACACACACACACACACACACACACACACAAAACCCCTCTAATTTCCAGGCCTTGAAAAGAGCCTGGATTATGGATCTAGGATGCGCTATACCCGATGACCAAATACTTTAGGTCTGTAGAGGAGCTCATTTTATTTCTAAGAACATGAAACTAACACAGCTCAAAATGTTCCACTGAGCGTAACATATACATAAATTGCAATGTCCCTGGTTTGATTCTGGCTAGGGGCCTTAGTAACACATCATTCCCCCTCTCTCTCTCCCCATGTTTCCTGTCTCTCTCTACTGTTGACTATCAATAAAGGCAGTACTTACGGAGGGTTGGTCTAAGGTCTGGAGATTCTTGCTGTAAATGTATATCTAATAAAGGTTCATACCTCTATGACATTTACATATCTTTAAAGGTTTTGGTTCAATGCTTTGCAAAGAACTAGCATAGGTGACAAAAACCTGCATCCTGTAAGAATTGTGACTAAGATATGGTAAATGGACTTCACTTACCTCATGGGCCCCTTTCAGGTGGACCCACTCCACCTCCTGAGCCACAGCCGCCCCAAGCACAGGGCAGCGTAACTAGATATGTAGTGAACAGGACATCTCACAGTTGAAAATGAAACTTGTCACTGTTCTCTGGTGGGCAAACTATGTAACAGTGACAATGTTTTCAAATTATTTCAAAACTAACATATATTTGGCATCTCTGTACTGACATTTACTGTATAAGCTAATATGAGATGATATATCAGCCTGGTCAATTTATCAGTCTCATCAACAACACAATATATGATATGATATATATGATATATAGATATAGGTTTTGCTATTGCCAAAAAACTATAGTATGTATATAGAGAAATTGTATTGTTCTCTCCATTCAAGACTGGTCAAATACATAGTTGCTAAACTTCAAAGAGTCATTTACATTAATATAGATAGTTGTGATGCTTTGGTCCTGAAAACTAAGATGTAGTATTAGTGCCACAATGAGGGAAAAAAATTTTGTATTAGTATTAGTAATATTTTGAGAAAAACACTACGAGAACAAAGTCTAAATTTCGAGAAAAAGGTGGAGACTTTAATACTCTGTCGTAGTAAACAGATCTGTCTGTCTTTATGTGTCAAATGAGTGACATTGATGACCAGAAGTCACAAGTTTCACCAACAAGGCCCTGATCTTATTATCAGAGAAAATGATTTGCGTAACCCCAGTTCTCTGAGTAGCATGAGGGAGTGTCTCACATTGGGAATGCCTACAATGTGACCTCATCAGAAGCTTCTATTGCATTCTGCCAGCCAGGATTGGGTGGACACCCTCTCCTATAAAAGGGCTTGACACTACACTTCCAGTCATTCAAAAACGCTCACCTCTTCCTCCCTACGAATGAGCAAGGAGGGTGGTCTGGTGAGACACTCATTCATGCTACTCAGAGAACTGGGGTTACACAAGTAACCTAAAGTTCTCTTTCATAGCATTCTTTTCGTGTCTCACACTGGAAAATACTGACTCCTGGATTGCTGGGCAGATGTTACCGGGGGACCAACTGTCCCGAAATGAGCCCTACTGAGGCTTAGCAGTAGTAAGCACTGAATGGGCTAATGGAGGAGCAGTAACATCAAGCCTATAGAATCTGGCAAAGGTGTGTGGGGAGGCCAAACTTGCTGCTGTGCAAATCTCCTGAATGGAGATCCTCTGAAAGGGGACCATGAGGTGATACCCCTGGTAGAATGTGCACGCTACCCCTCTTGTGGCTACAAACCCTTAGAGCTATAAGCTAAGGCAATTGCCCCCACAATCCAGTGGGAGAGCCAAGACTGGCTTCCCCAAGTGGTTCTTTGCCCAAGACACAAAAAGCTGGTCACTTTTCCTACAGCTTTAGGTTCTGTCCATGTAGATGCGTAAAGCCCACACAGGACAAAACATATGAAACTACTGATGCTCATCTGAGGAGAATGGCAGGGTCAATTGGGGAACATGACCCTAACACCTTAGGCACAATGGCAGGGTTAGGTTTTAAGGTAAATGGTAAGGACTTCACATACTGTATAACGCTTTTTCAACCATATCGGTTCCCAAAGCGCATTACAACCCTTTCATTCCCCAAAGACAACTTTGTACAAGCTTGGTGTACTGAAAAAGCATGAATCTCCCCCATTTAGCTGAAGCAAGAGACAGCAACAAAGCTGTCTTTAAGTCACCATTTTCAAGTCCACCTGTTCCAGTGGTTTAAAAGGTGGGGCTGAAAGGGCATCCAACACAGTGGGAAGGTCCCAGGATGGGGTTAGAATGGTTGGTTAGAAACCGGGAGCTTACAGTGTGTGCCCCTCATGAAGCGGCAGACCAAGGGATGCTGTAGCCTTCCCATCAAAACTAATATAGCAGGCAGAAATAACTGCCAAGTACACCTTGACGGTAGAGAAACCCACAGAACACTGAAAGGGGACTTCTCAAAAATTTACCATTTGCTCTCATAAAGGGACCTCTTCGAGGGGGCCCTAGCATTCTGGATGGTCTCAATTATGCCCACAGAGAGGCCCATAGTCCTCAGATTGAACCACCGAGGCCCACAGAACCAGCCTCTCTGGGTGGGGATGAAATATTTCTCCGCGCACCTGAGACAGCAGGTCCCTGCGTATTGGCCAAAGCCATGGCTCCTGGTAAAGGAGCTGGGTTATCTCTACCAGCCAGTGCTTTGATGGCCAGTAAGGAGCTATGAGAATCATCAACAAGCCCTTCTCTTGCACCCTGGCTGGGTTCGGGGAAATCAGAGCTATTTCTGGGTAAAGGATTGGCAATGGGCCAGAGGGGTGACAGAGGGTAGACACAGCTTCAGGGTTTCATCCTCCCTCTTTCTCTCCTTACACCTCTTCTGCATTGACGTGACCGCTATACTGAAGAGACCCTGGGGTGTTATGGGGGTGTCGAGGAGGTCCTCCTTCTCCTTGCTCAACAGGCTGGTGAGATTCAGCCAATGGGCTCTCTCCTGCAAGACCATCAACCCCATAACTCTGCCTTGCGACTGGATGGCCACCTTGTGCAGGTGGAGGCAGTGGTCGGTGATGATGCACACCTCGTTCCACGGGGTCAGGCAAAGCTGTCATCTCTACCTTGGCTTGGTATACCATCAGAAAAGAAGTGGCATTGAGGGCCCAAACCGACAGTGCAGCCACCTTGTTTGCCTTATCTGTCTGGCTAGTTTGGAAATGGTCCGCTCTGGATTGGAGTGCAGGCCCTGGTGATGACAGGCCTGTTTTTGGGTGGAGGTGAGCCGCCACCACGGGCTTGATCAGAGGCATGTTGTGGAAACTGTGGCTCTTCATTCCCTCACAGTCAAGCATGGAGTTGCCTGCCACAGGATGCTTCTCTCTGTACAGTTTGTTGCGCCAAGAGAAAGCAATTTTCTCCAGTAATTCTGTGAAAATACGCAGGAGTTGTTTTCCCGTCCTTTTCACTTTGGACAACTTTTTCCCATCATTGCGAGACCACGTCACCTCAGCCTGAACTTCAGGCTATTGGATTTTGAGCTTAGCAGCCATGTGTTTGAACACGTCCTGCAAGTCCAAGTCCAATATGGGGGAAGGCGAGTCCTCGTCTCCCGCCAGAGCCGCCATTGCTGGTTGCAACCCGGGCCGACAGTTCCAGTGAAAGAGTTGCCGTCATCATCCTCATCAGTCATGCGGAGTTCCGACCCACTGTCCCAGTAATCATCCGCCACCCCCCCCAGATAATCCAGTGGACCTGCCACAAGGCTGGGGCTGACTAATTCCTGTGGCAGCGGTTCAATGAAGTTGAGCAGCTTCAACTTTGGGAGCGGTGAAAGACATAATTGGGTCGCCGCCGGACAAATTCGTCTAACAAGCCAGTTGGCAACAGAGCACTTTGAGGGAAAACTGGCCACAGTGTGTGCCCTTCTCGGTGAGGCGGCTTGGGTGTGTTTCAGGCCAAGACACATCACATATTTTATTCCCACAACGGCAGGCTCATTCCTGTGTTTTTTCCACTGCTTTAGTGGGGACATTAGTCGCAGCCATGGTCACTAGCAGGGTTTATTAGCTGTGACGCTACGCTGTACTTGTGTGTGCTATTACTAACCTGGCAAGGCTAGGGGATAGCTGGCAGGTTATAAGTTACAGTGGGAGTATTGCTACTCTGTGATGTGTTAGCCAGGTGAAGCTAACGCTTGGGAAAGTATTTCTACTATGGTGGGATATTGCTACTGTAGAGTGTTGCCACTCGGGTTGGCTAGCTGCTGAAAGTATTGCTACTCTCCACAGTTAGCAACCCAGACTACTGTTTGGTGACAGGCTAGTATGAGCGGTAACTGTTGGCTCTGTAGGGGGTTCAGGAGTGGGTAAGTGATGGATTAGAGGTGGGACAGCACAAGGCGCTCAAAAGACTTCATTACCACAGAGGTCAGGGCGACGGGTCTGTAGTCATTAAGTCCTAAGGCCTATAAGCGAGGGGGAAGCAGAAACTCAACACTGTAGGCCCAACACAAGTTTTTTTACAAGTCAAAATAACTCTAGGCTACATTAGTACATAGTAGCCTATGGACTGTCAGGAAATGCTAAAACATGCAATTGAATCAGCATATGACTCGAAGCAACCTATTCAAGTATGACTTTATTCTAGAAATATAAATTTTTTCTCGAAAAAATTTGAACTTTATTCTTGAAATGTGACTTTTTTCTCTAACTATTATGACTTTATTCACAAAATCTCAGATTTCTTTTTCTTTCTAACAGTGGCCCTAGTACTTCGTCATAGAAGACAGGAAAGAAAAAAAAAATACATTTGTCTGTGTATATAATGTCTTATAAAAATGGTTTGGTAACACACAGGTCTGCGAATTTCATGGTAAATGTTGGGGTAACTTGGGGATAATTTGGAAGCAATTTCAAAGAAATTTCAAATACGTTACTTGCTAATTATCACCTACTTACCATGACATTTGCAGACCTGTAAAATGAAGTGTTACCCCAATTGGTAAAAGCTTGCTTTAAAGTCTATTCTAGCCATGGCAGAGAGTGTTACCAGTTTGGGTTAAAAGCATGAGGACCCTGGCTAAATACTTAGCGCTAGGTATAATTTCAGCTCAGGCTGCGACGGTGTGTGTGCCGTTGTTGGTAGCGGATGGGAGAGCTCTGCTTGTATATAGAGTATTCTCCGGCTTATGAAGTGTTGGAGTGGGTGCCGATATTAGCAGTTGGGTCGGGGGCAGTGCATGGTTTAAAAACCATAAAATTATATATAATGAAATGGTAACACACAAAAGACACTGAGGTAACATTAGCCAAAGGAAGAGCACTCTAGCACACACACACCAACACTCGTAAACAAATGAATGCTAAAGCTGTGCAACACTTCCATATGCAGCCCCCCCACAGATGAACCTGTAGAGGCGAGGCAGCATGAGTAAAAAAACTGAAACAATAACAAAGCAAAACATGTCTAATGACATTTGTCTAGCACACCTAGACTAGCTTACTCTCCTTTCGTAGCAAAACAGCTAGACAGTATGATACCGCAACACTGCAAATGACAAAGGACCCACAGTCTCAGAGTTTTATGTTTCCTGATCAGCCAGTCAGATGTTAGAAGGAACCTTTCTGTCCGGAGTGCAGTTGTGTTTGTGTATGTGGCTTGGTGGAGAGATCTGGTCGAGGGGGCCACAACAAGAATCTTGAGGGGCCACGAAGCCCAACCCAACCCCCCCAGATCCGGGCCCACTTTCTGTATTGTATTGTATTGTATTAGCATGTATTTACGGTATGCTTGTTTGTGTATGTTGTCAAACCTATAAAAAGCGGATTCAGGACTCAGTGTTTAGGTTTATTACAGTGAGTCAATATGGACAGGCTCATCAAAATGTTCACGTTTGTACATGGACATTCTCACTTCCACATGTATGCATGTGTTCTACACTCACTCACACACACACACACACACACACACACACACACACACACACACACACACTTAACTGGCTGTATTTTAAATTTTCTTAATGTGGGAAGAGCGGTAGGAGTACAAAATCATTTAAAATCCAGGAAACTATTTTAGAAATTTGCATCAGCAGGGAAAGACCAAGAGTGGAGATGAAAGCAGTTTCATAGTCTTTCACTCAATCAAATCCACTGAGCTTAATGATCTAAGAATTCAATCAAGATGCAGCGACACACCGCCCCCCAGCAGATCTTTCTACGTATTCTCTGCACTTTTTAAACATTAGACTTTATGACTGGTGTCTGATTTTCTGTCCAAAATGTGAATTCTAACCATTTATTCTGAGTGGATCCTTGACTTTGACCACAGTGTTATCATAAAAGTAAGCAAAGCAGGGAGCGGGGGGTGACAGTGAGAGCAAATGGTGAAAATGAATGTTCCTGTGTGCGTTGGCCACGGGATATTAGATTTTTGTCTGTCAAAGGAGTGAAACCGCAGCCGCTGCTCTCTATCTGCAGTCTTCAAGGTTAAATATAGATAAAAGCCTGTGAATGGTGGGAGCCCTGTGCCGGACCACCGTGAAGGCCCATCTGTAATGTTGAACATGCTCTGCGCTAAACCTCCTATCAACATATCTTGTTTCTGCCGCTCCACCATTTACTGCTTGGGGGCTTCCATATCACATGGCTCGCACACGGGGGTGACCTTCGTTCCAGCTGAGAGGAAATCAAAACAGGCTGGAAACAGAGGAAGAGAAAAACACGACAAAAAAGAACAACAGGAAAATAAGCTCCGGATGAATGAGCATTGCAGATGTTAATAAAGCTTCCCGGCAGAGCGGCAGGGAGATAAGGTTTGCCAGTGTGTGTAGAGACGGAGGACTGTTCGTCAACTTGCCAATACACAATGTTGGGGGCTGTTTATAGTACCAGTGTGCGAAATACTCTTTGACAATCAGGGGTCCCATGCCCTGTGCACTGTGGGCGGTACTTCCAAAACAATAAAAAAAATCATCATCAACCACATATTAACACTCACAGCTTTTTATCCTATATGCCTATGCAGCAGCAAAAAAAAGAAAGAAATGTTATTAAAAATGTTTTAACAAATTTGCAAATGTTATCGTCAGTCCAGAATCCTGCCCGTCTCCAGTTTTGCAAACCCACCACACATTTGCAAAGCTCAGCATTGGAACCGACAAGGGCATAAGACATAAATGAGTCACCTGTATTAACTGTATAGTTTGCAGAATTACAACCGGCACCGGTATCCATGCCGGCAGGTGCAGCATCAATATGAGCTACATCACCTGCCTGTTCACTGTCAGTTGCATTTTCAGCGTTGCTCCTCACCTTTCAATATTTAAAAATGAACATCCATGTTACAGTGTATATACATTTTAAAAAATTGCTTAAAATTAAGACCCCCACAAAATTTAGTTTTGGTTCTCTAGCTGCATCTGGCAACCTTCAGGCTGTACTAGGCAGGCTAGCTGCATCACTGGCAGCAGAGTGTCAGATGAATGATTGCTGAATATATCCAACATCAGTGGATTTCACATTTAAACTTCAGGTGTAAGGTGTTTGCTCAGACAGTTTTAACAGCAGCTTTATTACTGTGGGCAAAAATACACCCAAAAAGTGAAATATGGGATCAGGTCTTTTTAAAAAAAAGAAGAACCAAAGTAAAAACAGCATAGCTAATAAAATGTTTTTTGTTTAAAGCTGAGCAAACAATTTGCATTTTACATCACTAACTTGTGTCGCTTTTAACCTTCAATAACTGATTTTTTTGGCCACTTGGGGGCAGCAGAAACAAGTTCACCTTTTATTGCCATCGTTTTATTTTCATCACCTTTTACGTTGATATGGCAAACTTGTTAGCAAACAGTTGATTTACCCATCCAGCAGTTATGGAGCAACATTATCATTCATTTGGAGTCACGTTCTGGACACCTGGCAAGTCACTCTCTTTTAGCTTCTGGGGAAATATCTGTCTCTTTAGCTGTTAAATGGTGTTTGGTGCTGAGCAGGCAGTGTACAGTGGGTTTTTAGAGCTTTTTCACTGAAAACACCTTCCTGCTGTGGATGAAAGCGATGCTATAGGAGCAGTGAGAGTGAACTAAAACAGTAAAATTGTGGTCCAAACAACTAAACAATGAGCTGAAACTCACTGTAAAGCTCCGTAAAGCTGAGGGGAGCTGCAGATTCCGGTGATAACTCTCTGTAGGTTCATATTGTCACAGTGTTCTCACACTGTAATTTGATACATATATTCTAAATATATATATATATATATATATATATATATACATATATATTCTAAAAAAACAGATTACAGTCGCTTTAATGTGTAGTAAAGTACCACCATCATACATAATCACAGACAGGTGAGCTCTGATGGCACAATGAAATGGCTGGCTGTAAGTTCATGAGCTGATTTAAAAAATAAAAACAAGAGGAAGTTTTTAAGATATTTAAATATAATATTTGAATATTGCTGTGACTCTGTCAAAAATTAACCATTTTATGAGCTTCAGGAAACTCTTGAGTGTAGCCCAAATCATAAGCCTGAAAGAGAAGACAGAGTTACAGAATCTCAGGTGAGGTTTGACCTTAGTTTCATTAAATTGTCTGTTGTAATGTCAGCAACAGGTATGTGGGAGTACGAGGCAACAAGGAAAAGGACCCAAATAGAGACAACTGGGCACACAGGAACAGTTCAGTGAAGAATCCACAGGTGAACAGGAGTAGGACAGGTAAAAGGTGCAGATCACGGTTTGGGCTCAGGTTCAGGTGGCTGGAAAGCAAAGGCATGAAGCAACATTGGCGGTCTGACACTGACTGGGGAAAAGGGGCTGGTATATATACTGACAAGGTGAATGAGGAATGAGACAGTGGTGAGCAGGCAGATGGGGCAAGTCTGAGGGCAGCTGGTGGACAGGTGGAGAATGGCAAATATCTTAAAAATAACTTAAATAGCTTAATAGAGATGCAGGGGCCTGGGAAGTGGGAATGGTAAATGGACTTCACTTATATAGCCCTTTTTCAACCTTAACGGTTCCCAAAGTGCTTTTACAGATTGGTCTCATTCACCCATTCATACACACATTCACACACACATTCACACACTGATGGCGACGGCGCTGCCATGCAAGGTGCTGGCCGCCATCAGGAGCAACTCAGTGTCTTGCCCAAGGACACTTCGACATGCGGACGGGGGCACTCTATCTCCCGTGCAACAGTGCTAACCATGCCGCCCAGAATGTAGCTGTCATGACATGCCCCCTGTAATTTGCCACTTTCTAAAATGGTGAACAATTAGTCCAGCAACAGAGGAGCATGGCTGATATTTTATCACCCACACTCCCCGGGAACATTAATCCTACTCAAATGGGCCTTCAGCTTGAAAACAACCGCATTTTGTGCTTTCTGTTGAATTGGGAATGCTTCTCACCTAATGTGTTGAGGCGTTCAGGCATTTCAACTCACCTCAGCTACGCTTTTAAACATAATGAACTCTGGGCTTTTCAAATGTCAGCGACCATCTCCTCATGCCCATAAAGCCTCCGTTTTAATTAGTTGATTTACATCCTTACTCTTAACCAGCAGTGCTGTTTGTAAAAAACAACAACATGCATGTTCAGGCGTCTCAGTTATTTACTTCTAAGAGGATGCCTGGAAAAGGTTCGCTTGGACAGCATAACTAGTTTTACAGTATCACCCAAAATACATTCCTGCTGTAACCCTAATTTGACTTCATCAGTGACTCTCAAGATTGCCTTACTTTTCTTCCTCATAAGTGTGTGCATTTGAGTGTTTGGACACGTCTCCACTCAGACAAATAATACAATATGTTTATCACAGATAAACAAGAGAAATATAGATTCAATGAATCTCTTCTGGAACAATGAAAAAGTGCTTTTCTCCGCGTCTAACGTGTTGTAGCACTCTGTGCGTTTGGAGCCCCAGAATCAGTCTGGGCACAGTTCCAGCCGGCTTGCAAAAGCAAAGAAAAGGAAAGTGCTTTGAGCTGTGTGTGATGAATGACTTCTGTGAGCTAAAATTCGTGGAGCACTTGTTTATAGTGGGAACATAATGTACCATAAATTCCACCTCCACTTTTCCAGCTCCCAGATAACATTTTATCCAATTCGCCGGTGCTTTCTCTGCTGATTAAAAGCCACTCTCAAGCAAACAGTTTTGCAGCCGCTGCTACATTGCTCTCTCTTCCTCTCCTATAGTATCTCATGCCCATTTGTCTGACTGTACTTCTTTCCCTCCCCTGGTTGGTCAGTCATATCTTTTTTATTATTTCCCATCTGTCTTTCCCTCCCACCCCCTCGCTCTTCACTTCTATAGGCAAGGAGAGGGTCACAATGCTGAACTAACAGTGTGCAAATGTGCTGCTTTTCTGTGCAATGCCACAGGTAACTGCAGTTCTTTTAACAGGAACATGATTTCACATTGAGTATACATATCTCTAACTCACAGCCTCCTCGTCTTGTCCAAACATTTTACCATAATGTAGGGAAAAAGGCAGAGCTGATATTTATGCATGAGAGAACCCTGCGTGGATCTTGATGGTAAAACACATTTATTTGTTACGAGCGGCCTCTAAACTCTGCTGCAGCTGTTCCCCCGCTACATACTCACTGTCCAATTACTGTCTGGAAGAGAAGGGCCAGTCACAGTAGGGCACAATCAGTGTTCAAGGTAGGGAGAGAGACAAAGTAAGGATTACGAGATGCAAGAAAAGCACAGAAATGGAAAGCCAGGCACGCTATTTGTAGAGAAGTGAATAAGTGAGGGAGACAATTAAAGCCTCAGAAGGAGTGTCAAAGCCTATAAAATCAACAAGCATCTTACTTAGGCTTCCTTTCGTCCGACCAGTTAGAAAGATCTGCCCTTTTTGCAGTCAGAAATCAGGTCAAAGTGTTATTTATCTCTTTAACTATGTTCAAACTATGAACTGTATTTTTTTTTAAAGATCCTCTTTTCCCTTTTGATTTACAACTAAGTTGGCAGAGACATTTACTAAGAAAATGACAAATGTGCACTGTGGTTTTCAGCAGCTCATTATGCAGTCAGTTTACACACTCAAATTGGTTTATTAATACATTCAATTCAAATTCATTTATTGGTTATATTTCAACTTCAGTTCAATCAGGAGAGACATTTATTGACACGTGCATAATAAAGATGAGCAATGGGAGTCTAGGACCCTATCTTCATTTACCAAATGTGTGTTGCATGTGATCCCATTCATGTTACCTGCAGGTTAAAGGTCCAAGCTGTCGAGACCAGGACTGACAGTTCATGGTCGGCCCCACGCCCCAATGGTCCTGATATAACCAACATAAGATACAGTAAATCAGACCATGTGCAAGTCATTACACTTCTGTCTCTCTCTCCCCACAGGCTGAACAGTGCGGGGGGCTAGCACTGCTTTTTTCGTTTGAATTGTGTCTTAATATGATTTTGTTGTAATGAAGTTCAACAAGCCACCTTTGGCACTGTCAAACAGTGAAATCATTGACAATGAGTTAATGTCACTGTACATAGAGCCCACGAGCTTCAGTTAGGGGTAGTGGTAGCTGTCATGGTAGTGTTAGTTGTGTTCAGGTTCCTGTTTTATTTTTAAGTCTTGTCTCTTGTTCTTCAGTGTGTTCCTGCCCTCGTGTCTCTGTCCTTGATTGTCTTCAGCTGCTCCTCTTTGCACATCTGCCCCTTATTCCCTCGTTAGCCTTTCCCTATGTATACCTGTCCTTTTCCTTTGTTCCCTGTCGGGTCATTGTCTTATGTCCTATGTTATGCGTTCGGATGGTTTCTGTGCTCTTTGAGGGAGTTTTCCTGTGTTGGACTTATTTCTAAGTGTTCCTGTGTTTTCGCATACCTGGACTTACCCTCTTGTTTGCCTGCCTACCTGTGCCTCACGTAAGAGTTTAAATAAAACTTGAAAACTCTTTGAGCCTCCTCTGCTGTCTGCATTTGGGTCCTTCTCCTGCCGCTTCATACTCCACATCCCTGACAGTAGTGGACAAAATGCAACCCCTCAAATGTCTTCATGTTACAGTTACTTTAGTTAAGAATGCCCAATTTAAGTAGATGATAGAGATTATCAATTAGAATGTTATTTAAATGCCTTAAGATGATGAATAAGTTTCATTTGCATAGATTTGGCCAATAGACTTGTAAGTTGGACTGTCAGGAAACATGCAACAAACTCCTGTTATCCAGGAGACAATGTGTAGCTTGTTGTTCCAATCCCCACTGCTGTGGAGAGAGCTCATGATGAAGCCCCTATCATCCAGGCTCGTGTCAACAACCCTGCAAGGACTGTAGTGCTGGAGAGTATGTGTGTGTGTGTGTGTGTGTGTGTGAGAAACACAGACAGAAAGACGCATATAAATGAACTATTTTAACTAGACACCCTCCAACCAGTACATGCGTTTAAATCTGCATCAAAAATGACTGTCTAAAGTGGTGAAAGCAGGAACGTCAGTAAATCCGTCTGCATTTATCTATAAAATGAATATGAGTGATTCTTACAGTATCAGTTGTTCACAGCTGCTTTACACTGTATGGAAAGTTTCTCCTTCAGTTCATTAAATCCCTGCAGCCATCTGAACGCAGCAGGACACATATGTTGATAAATCTGCAGCCTCTGATATGAGAAGTGCCGCGTCGGAGCACAGTGCTATTCACGAATGTTTACCTTCATTAAATCACGTGCAAATGACACCAAGCTGCTACAAAATCACCCCATACACGTCTGTACACATCAGACTGGTCCATTATAACGCAGTATTCTGCGTCATGACCTCCTTTCCTTTTGCAGTTTGTTCATTTTTTTGGTAGTTGTTTCATGTTTTATTCTTGAAATGCATTATGGTGCAAATGCTGCTGTATCATATTTTATGACATAGTGTGACAATTTAGAATGTGAGACAAAAATAGTACAGTAGAATTGTGACTGAAGTAGCGTTGGATTGATGCGATCTTATAAACTGCTTCACCAAACAATGATTTATTTCTCGTCATTGTACTATTACTATTACTGTACTATGTATTAACTGTTGAAAAACAACATATATGATGCTGTGTGCTCACATCCTGCTTCTCTGCACCATCCAGACAACAATATGATTTCATATATATTTCATATTTGAGCTGTTGTTCTGTGATTGACTGAGCTGTTTCAGAGCTATGAGACCAGTGATGTGATTGGCTGAGAGTGTATATATTGATCACCACACCCTCCGACGTGCGCCCAACACCTACTACTCGTCGCCCTTTGTGTCAAGCTTGCTCAAATTTGACAAAACAATCCCAACTCAAGGTCCACTTCCTAGCTTTTTCTTCACCTTCCAACTGTATCACACAGTCTTCATTGGTGAAAGAAGTCTGCTACATTGTCATGGAGATGGAGATGTTCATATGCAAGCTCAATAGTTGTTAGGATTTCACCCAAAGCAGTTGTTGGTGTATAAGTTAAGCATGAAAGTTAATTCCTGACCTTGGAAATTGTTTGCATCACATGTGCAGAGTCATATCGCAAAACAACCAAATTGTTTTAACAAATGGTTTAAACGTCAACATGATAGCCTTATTGAATTGCTAATACTGCTTATTTTATCCATGTTAGCCAACACCTCTTTGGTTCACATAATTGGACTATTCCAGCTACTGTGTACCTGCAGGGGACAATTCCAGGGAAATCATTTTGGTAGTGTGGAGCTTCCATAACAAAAATGATTTTCATTTACTCGAGCGGGGCAGATAAATGACAAAAGCAAGGCGACCTGCTGCTAGCACAACAGGTGCTCCTTCATGCAGTAATGTTAGCACTAATGGTGATGATGGCAACACATCTTCTGCTCATGATGATGGTGACAAAACGTACGTATACTTGAAACCTGAAACATTCTTTTCTAACTGGAAGCAGCTCAGAAATTCATTTAGGAGTAGATGATGTATGTTGTCTTACCTGAGTCACATTCACCACAATTACCACATTTCTCTTCTTAGAGATGAAACACGAGGTCACAGATCACAGAAACTATTGGAGTAGATCAATGCAGCCATGTAGTGAAAAGATGTGATACAAGTACAACCGCTGAAGAGGCAAAAAATTGAAGAGAAAAGGGTTAGAAGGTGGATCCCGTATATGCGTTTGCCATAGGCCCCAGACCAGTGAGTCGACCCCTGCTCAGTAAATCATTCATAACACACAGAGACACACTGAAAATTCTCAGAATGCCAGGAGAGTAAGTTAAGGCAGGCCTTCCTTTGGTCTCCCTGGTCCCTCGATCTTTGTTGGACTGATTAGACAACTAACTATTAGACTAACCTAAGGGCGCTAGTTTCATCCTCTCTCCTCTGTTCTGGGCAAGAGCCTCAGAATAATAATAGATGCATAAATCCCTGCAGAGGGATGTTGTGGAGATGAAGCAAGATCTGCTGCAAAGCTTCCCCCAGTTTAACAGTCTCTAATCACTTCTGGGATTGTCTTTCAGCTCTTCTCTTAAGACTGAAACCAGGAAACTGAACGAGAGAGGCAAGGGATATTAAAAGCATAAAATATGGAGACTGTAGAGAATGTGTCAAAGCAAGAAAGCTTAAGCCTCCAGTGATCTCTTTGTCTCTGAAAACACATACACAGTAGGGGAAAAAGATAAGTCACAAATATTGATTTCATGCAATCATTCATATGAAGATAAATATTTCCTATTGACGCATGTTAAACAGTTCTAAATTGCCTCGAAGGTTGAGCCAAAGTTAACTGTCGGAATCGGTTTCTGAAATTGCCTTTTCAGCCAAACCACTTTATGGAATCGATGGCCTGAATAAGAAGCAATTAATTGACCTTGCAGTTCTCTGGGAAGCTGCAGTATCACTTCTCCACGCACACACTGGGGCTGTTGAATAGCAGCATCCTTGGTCATATATGTACTCCCATTTCAATACAAGAAAAGATTTTAATTAGCTGGAGTTCTTTTTTGCTTTCTACAAATGTTTTGTGGGAGTTCTGTCAGGAAGGTAAATGAACTTAAAAAAGACATTCAGATTTATTTTTCTCAGAGAAAATTGTAACTAAAACTCACTTCTGTTGATCTTTCATATTAAACAAATACTATCATGTCTGGCTCTGATTGTGGCTGTTTAAGAGACGGGGAACCCCTGGTGTCCTCCGGGTGTTCACAGACATCTTCAGCACCTCACTGGAGACATGCCACGTGCCAGCCTACTTCAAGACATCCACCATCATCCCTGTCCTCAAAAAACCACAGGACTTAATGACTATAGACCCGTCGCCCTGACCTCTGTGGTAATGAAGTAATTTGAGTGCCTTGTGCTGACCCACCTCAAAGCCAACATGGACCCACTTCTGAACCCCCTGCAGTTTGCCTACAGAGCCAACAGGTCTGTAGACGATGCAGTATCAATCAATCAAACTTTAATTTTATAGCACCTTTCATACAGGTAAGTGCAATTCAAAGTGCTTCACAGATGATACGATAGTAAGACAGAACAAGTGTTGAACATAAAGCTTTTAGTCCTGCACTTTGGAACAACCAGCAGACTCGTGCCGGAGGACCTGGGGGGCCGTACTGGTTTGTATACCGTAAGCATGTGAGACATATATGCCGGTGCAAGACCATGAAGTGCTTTAAAAACAAGTAAAATAATTTTAAAATCAATACAGAAACTGACAGGCAGCCAATGTAAGGACTTTAAAAAGGGGTGTTCTCTCCTTCTGGTCCTGGTCAGCACTCGGGCCGCAGAGCTTTGAATCAGCTGTAGCTGATTTATAACTATTTTGGGTAGACCAGATAGGAGAGTGTTACAGTAAACACTTAACATGGCACTCCATTTCATCCATCAGCATCTGGACTCTTTCCCCTCTACTCTTCTCCCTGTACACGAACAGCTGCACCTCCAGTCATCAGTCAGCTCCTGAAGTTCGCGGACGACACCACCCTCATTGGGCTTATTTCTGGTGGGGATGAGTCCGCCTACAGGTGGGAGATTGACTATGTGGTGACCTGGTGCAGTCGGTTCAACTTGGAGCTCAACGCTTTAAAGACAGTGGAGATGGTTGTGGACTTCAGAAGGAGCCCAGCCCCACCCGCCCCCATCACCCTGAGTGACTCCCCAGTAGACACTGTTGAGTCCTTCCGCTTCCTGGGCACCATCATCAGCCAGGACCTCAAGTGGGAGAAAGCCCAGCAGAGGATGTTCTTCCTGCGGCAGCTGAAGAAGTTCAACCTACCAAAGACAATGATGGTGCACTTCTACACCGCCATCATTGAGTCCATCTTCACCTCCTCCATCACCATCTGGTACGCTGCTGCCACTGCCAAGGACAAGGGCAGACTGCAGCGTATCATTCGCTTTGCTGAGAAAGTGATTGACAGTCTGCCATCCCTCCAGGACTGACCCCTCCCACCTTGGATATAAACACTCCCTTCCGGAAAAAGTTTCTTCCCGACTGCAGCTGGCCTGATCAACAAGGCCTGGGACCCCCACTGACACTGAATCCCACCCCATGGTCACTACAAGGACACTACACATTACACATTAGACACACATTCCTTGGTACATTTTTTAAATATATATATTCATATTTTCCATTGTAATTGTTTTAATTTTATGTTTAGGATTCTTGACTTTTGTAGTACTTGTTTTTTTCTTTTGCTAAAACAAACTATGTTTATTGTATTGCACCAAAATACCAAGGCAAATTCCTTGTATGTGAAAACCTACTTGGCAATAAACCTGATTCTGATTTCAGGGTTCCCACTTCTTTTAAGAAATCATTTTCCAGGACCATTGCAGGACATTTTTGAGGAGTTTTTCTTGAAAATACAGGACAGCACTTTCTCACAAAAGATTATATAATTTACCTGTATTGACACATTGAACCCCAGTTTTATCCTCCTCTTTTAATGATGCAGGGTGAAGTGCCTCAGGTTCATTACAGGTGACGGCTACACTCATCACTGCTAACTGTACAATAAGGTCGTCTGGCTTCGTCTTTTTGTTAGACGTGTTGAGCACCGGTATGTTTTTATTTTTACTTACAAAGCTCTCCTCAACAAACAAACACCTTGTTTGTATTCTGTGTTACACTTAGTTGAATTGTGGCAGTTACAATACTCACTCCAAACTACTGCAGGTCCCTCATATGAACTTCAAACTTGGACAAAAATTGACTTGTGTTCTATCTCTGTAACAATTTCAAAATGTAATAAAGTAGTTATTCACACCATAATGTATACTGTAAGGTGTGTGTTATTGTCAAAGCATTGTTTAACAGGAGGTATTGAAATAGGTAGTTATATGCACCCCTAGTAACCTATTAGCTGTACTGATGTAGATGAATAAAATCTTGATTTCAGTTTAAGTTAAATGTACTTTTGTCAAACAAATAACCACTGACACATAGCAACAACAAAAGGTTACACTCTCAGAAGTTGATGGTTGGACCTCTCTGCTCCCTTGACCCTCTGCCGCTGTTGCCTGCCTGCCAGCTTCAGAATTTGAGGTGGGAGGTGGATTGATGAAAACTAAATAATCTGAATTAACCATTATGGTATCATAAAACTGAATCGCTTAATCTGTACATTTTCAGTATACACACACCCACACACACACAGTTTTTATTTAACAGTTTTATTAAGCCTACATCTATCCAAGTTACACCTATGTTTAGTCTTAAGTGAAGGCACATAGCAATATATTGGAAAAAAAATGATTGCAATATTCAAGTGATATGCTTTTCTATCGTCTTTCAGTTGGTTAGAAAGTGTGTCAAGGCAGCAGTCTTATATCGCGTGCAGGACTCGATTGCGCCTTTGACAGCTCTGGAAGCCTAGACTGGAGTTGAGACAGGTGAACTCAGACTCGTGCTACTGGCTAGAATATTAGAATATGTCATCGGGTAAGTTAAAAGATCCAGTGTCTTCACCCAAACATTAACACACTCCCGTTTAATTAAAAGACTTGCTACTTTATGTTGATGACGCTGGCCGCCACTGTTCTCTCCCTCCGCTGCAGTAAAGTGTCAGGCAGTCACATAGTAGGCCCATTAACCCAGTTTCAGTCAACTATTTTGCCCCAGCAAAACCCGTCACCACAACGTTAGTCAGCTAGTTAGCTGAAAAAACTCTTTTCAGTTAAATGATTCTGTCATTTGGGCATTACAACATTTTGAAGTCTATGTTGACTCTGGTAGTGTTCCTCTGGTAGTCTACACAGACCACAACTCAATAACTTTGGCATTCTTTGCATTGCCCAAACCGCAGGTTGATGCAATGGATTTTGCTTTTGCCGTCCTATTGTTTGGATATCCGCCACATCAAAGGCTCTGACAATACTGTGTGCAGATGCTTGGTCAAGAGCACCTTGCTCTTAAATTTTGTGCCTGTACCGTTTACTGTTTAACCTCTCTGGTCTCCTATGTATCTTTTCATACTCACTCTTAAATGCTTCTCCAGGCGCCGCAGTTGCTGGGTTCCAGGGTGGAGATTGGTTGGTTGGCTTGGGGGAGTCTCTCCCATCTTTGTTGCAGCATAGGAGCCGGACTGTGACACATATGGACCTTGAAATCAATTTCTAAAATACATTAGCGTATTGTGCTTAAATGATCCATGGTTCTGTGCGTATTCATTTAAGTTCAGTTTACTTCACAAAAGATGTGCGTGCATTTGCTTTTCTGCTGAGTGACCTTACAGCTAAATAGTGTGTGAGCAAATGAGTGTGTATGTGTGCCTCACATGCTTACATGCACACCTGTGTATCTCAGTGTGTGCCAGTGCATACTATGGCTCAGTGGTTGCTCCAGCAGGCGGCATGGCATTGGTTTGATATTCAGCGCCATGCCAACATAATGAGACCTGGGAGAGGGCAGCGGGCCGATGCCGACAGATGGCCACATCCACTGGACGTAAGAGCACTAAAACATTTGGAAAAGACTGCATACTGAGTGCATGACCAGCAGCAGTGTTACTGAGACTGGGAGGCTGGAGAGCAATGGTAAGGATCCATTAGACTGAGAGCTGCTGACGTCAATGCCTGGCTGTCTGCTACTCTGAGGACAGAATGATAGTCTGGCTGCTTCTATTATCATTCAAATACATGACAGAATAAATAACAACTTTAAAGTTAATAACCATTTCAGACACACTTTCAGTTGCAGACAACTGATGCAAATCAATGTTTTGCACATGCATTGGTTCACTCTCTGTCCAAATACAAGCCGATGTAGTAACAGATCACAGGTTCTTGCAACTAGCTAGTTTCCTGAGAAAGAAAATCCCAACATCAAATTTACTGTGTATCAACAGGGGTGGCCCAAGCCTTTTTGGAACCCAGAGGAGAATTTAATCCCCCCTTAATAAGATGGATCTGTACATTTTTGTTGTATTGCAGTGTCCGTAATATAAATGTACCAGAGTGAAAGACACTACTGGCTCCAATACAGTGAAAAGTAACAAACAGTGGAAGCAAGAACTTAACAGCATGGACCCTAGACCAGAGACTGAATGAACACCAGAAACAGACAACATCAGTGACCTGTGAACACCAGACCAAAACAGCTCACAGCACCCACTGCGAAGAGGTCAAAGGTCATCAACCAGGCGTACGTGGACAACCACAGAAAGATCAAAGAGGACATTCACATCTGACACCAGAAACCATGGCTTTGTTTGAAATGGCATCCTAAAATACCATTCATGCTAAGTATGATGTAAAATGGAGTATGTAGTGAGTTCCAACTGCATAATATATATATATACATATATATATATATATATATATATATATATATATATATATGTATATATATTTTTATTTTTTTTTTGTGTACGCGAGAAATACCTGGGCTACTAGATTAGCAAGAATTTCTGAGTATATGACGTGAGCTTACTGGACATACTCAACCACCCAAATATGCACTACGTCTCTCCAGACTGTGCAATGGCAGTAAAATAATTACAAATGGACCCAGGGTGTTAAAGTAATTAAGAGAAACAACGCGGGAGGTCACATATATAACGTACTGAAGAAAAAGTATTTAATCATTTTAATTTAACATGATACTGGACAATATTAAATTTAGTGGAAGAGGTAATGTTGATTTACATTTGTGATAAACAATTTTCATTCACTGGTAGCTGGGATCAATAATGTGATCGATACAGTCATGTAATGCAGAGAAGACGTATTGCTTGAGTACTTCAGTGTGAACAGTCTGCTGGTAATGGCAGACTTAATTGTTACTTTAGTACACAGGATGCAGTACATACTAATTGAGTATGTAGTGCGCAGCAGATTAGTATGCGATTTCGAAGACAGCCCATCTTTGAACTGAGACATGTTACCATCCCCCATATGCCTGTAATCATGTGACTGATGTTTTCCACATAGGTCATGTGATGACACCTGAACCAACTCCATGACATGCCATGTCCATCCACTAATTCACTCTGTGATATGTAATTGAAAGTTCTTGAAAAAGCAATAAATGAACCTTGAGTTAAGATATTTTTCTTAACAGTTGTGAAAATTAACTTTTGCTAAATAACAGTCTTCTACAAATTAAATGACTAAAATAAACTAAAACCACAACAACCGAACCTCTTTGGTACAGTTTCCTTTGAGTACAGTATGAAAACAGTACAAAAGAAATACGATAATTAAACTGAAATAAAAACTAGGAAGCACAGGCGATAGGTGCAAGAAAATATCAAATATATTAAAAATTGTTCAAAGCTATCTTGCAACTGGATCTGGAACACTAAACCCTTGTTTTTGCGCCTAACCTTTCATGAAATATAGAAACTCATTCAGTACTGTATATAGACATTCTGATGCCTGATTACCCCAGAACATGTGACTGAAAACATAACCTCATTTAGTAATACAAACTGTTATGAAGTGTGTTGTAACTACTGCATTTCTTGGTGAACAGCAGCTGGGAACGCTGACATGTCATGAGTCTTGTCGACACTGTGAGGTTGCTAGGCAACCAGCAGAGACCCTGCACAGTACTGGGCGGATGGATAAACTGTTGTTCGTTATAAAATAGTTACAACATGTAACCACATATTGTCATTTTTACATTTCTATGGATTAAACAAACATGATACAGTATGGTAATTAGTGAGCTTTAGAGGTATATTTTTGAACTTTGGACAAAGACAGGCTAGCTGTTTCCCCCTGCTTCCAGTCTTTATGCTAAGGTAAGCTAATTGCCTCCTGACTCTTCATACTTAACGCATAGACATGATAGTAGTATCAATTTTCTCATTTCACTCTTGGCCAGAATGCAAATAAGCGCATTTCCCAAAATGTTGAACCCTTCCTTTAAACTAGTCATGCAGGTTAATGTGAATGAGAATTATTGTTTGTCTCTCTGTGATTGACTGGCAACCTGTCCAGGGTGTATGTCACAATCCTGAACAGGATAACACGGGCACACACCTGCCCTCCAGTTTGTGATTCATGATTTCATCCTGATTGTGAAGTTACAGCCTACTAGAGCGCCATTAGTTAGCCAAAGTGCAATACTAATGGTTCTTTTTCTGTAGTGGCATGACTTGTAATAAATCATCCTTTTGAATCAAAAATATGTTTTCTTTAGAGAGACTACATGTCGGCATTTTATTGTGACAGCTTGATGTTTTACCTTCAGCTGAGAATTTGTTTGATGACAGGTTGAGAGAAATCCACTCAGCCAGTAGATGTGTTGTGCTGAAGGCTAATCTGTGTATGAAATGTGCTGTCTCAAAGCCAGTGTTTATCTGTATTCACAAAAAGATGTGGGGACACATGCTACAGCAGCAGCAGCACCACCACCACCATCCACCCACACAGTAGTGTGCTTTAAGAACACAAGAATTCTCAGATTCCTTTGACCTGTTGACCCAAAGGTAAAGGCCTCACTAACACATAGAAATGTAATCTATATGCATGCTGAACATCAGCTAGGCAGGCAGGAAAAAAAAGAAAGAAAGATAGGATGAGTGAGCCAAGGAGGACACACAAGGCAGACTGTTGAGCTTCATGGAGTATGAGGGGGATTAAGAGGCACCATGAGCAGCAGAGAAGTAAGAGCTGATGGTGGTATACTGTATGTGTGTGGGTGTGCATATGTGTGTGTGCACTGTACATAAATTAAATTATAATTACACTTGTGAAAGCCATTGAGATGCTCTGCATAAAAGCAATCACGTGCATGCCGTACGTGTTTATTTAATTCAGAACTCTGCATCTCAGATATTGACAGTAAGTAGTTCTGTGTCAAGCTTCAGCCTACAGCACTTAAGTCTTCCTGAATACGCGACCACAGAGGCAGAATCTCAGAGCAGCATATATTTCCGACGATTATACAGCCTTTGGAAAACAGTTTCTGCACACAGCAGAATGCAGACTAATCCACAATTCACATGTGAGAAGCTCCGTCACTCCAGGCGATTACATCAAGGTTAAGGAACTTCCTCCTGTGTCTCGTGCTGCAGCTCCAAAGCAAAAATGTTTGCCGTCCGTCCAGAGGACTGCATTATTTCTCCTCTGTAGTGTGGATGCTGTGTGGGTTCCTGGCGCTCGCCTGCAGCTACTAAGTCAGCCATCTCTGAAGTGTGAAAGCCCGTCTTTGAAAGCACAGGAATGGAATTTATTTGGAGTTTTCCAAAGGCTGCCACAGACTACAGGATTATGATTGCTACAGGGTTGTTTTGCTACACTTTGACATAATGAAACAAGCTGAGGAGCCGCAGGCGAGGCAGAACATGGTGGCAAACCCAGAAAACTCACCACATGAAGACAGTTTGTATTTTGGGGTAAAACTACTTCAACATCTGCCCCAAACTAGATTTAATTTGTAAAAATACGTCCTTCACATTGGTGTGACACATTGAGCGCTTTGCCAGTTTTGATTCACCTTAGTTACCCATACTGTATGAAACGCCAGTGTTGTACTCACTGGCAGATGAGTCTAGTGAGGTGATCACACTGCAAGAAAGTAAACTGTAGGAGACACATGAAGTATCTGACATCAGTCACAGGCAGTGCTTGAACTGGAACTGTGTCAGTACTCTGAACCAGCAGCTGCACAGCAATATGGCTAGATAACATTTACTGGTATGCACCAGTACTGCACATCCCATGTATGTCCCCAAGTATGTACTGGTGTTTATCAGGAGGTAGTGGGTCGCAATAAGTACTGGTGCTCATGTGGTCAAAAGTGAGGGATGTTATGCTTTTGTATTGTCACTCTTAGAGCCTAATATATAAACTCTCAAACAGCAACTTACAGGATACAACTGCTTTATTTTCATCTTAACGCTCCAACCTCATGTACATAAAGGAATTACGTTATTCACGTAAGGCATAAAATACAACATCCTCCCTTTCCTAGTTAAAGGTTTCCTATGGCAATACAAATACTAAACTTTTAAAAAGTCAAATTTTTCTATTACTCTGATTTTTTGAAGCCAACATCTAGTGACCATCAATAGTACTGCATCTTACACATTTACATCAGCTTTTAGCCGTGGAGGTGTCTGATTGGGCCAGGAACAATGAGGTTTGGGCTCAAAGTGGCAAAGTCAAGTCTCATTTGACATGGCCATACATATGCAGGTGATGTAAGCATGCAGTACAGCAGAAATGTGAATTACAACAGCAGTAATAGAGCATGGCAGCTTTATAGGAGTATTCAAGTGAATTAGTATTTTATATCCATAAATTTGGAGGATGCAAAATAGACAAATTAAAAGAATGGTCAAATTGGAAGCAGCAGGCATTTCACTACCTCTTTATGTTTAGTCTCATACTGTATATAGCCTTTTCTCATATATGTTCATATAGTCAGTGCATATAGCAAAAAGCTGCTAGGAACCACAGAAGTTATTTTAACTTCCAGCAAAACAGGTTTATGACCACATGGCAGTGAACAGGCACACTACCGCCTACAGTAGCTGTACTGCTGTATGAGGCAGATGAAACTGGCAATGTAAAGAAACAAATATTGGTTGTCTGTCATTAAGAAACAATGCAGTTTATAGTGAAACTTATTAATAATGAGGTCATTTTTGGCTGGAACCATTATCGTTTCTAAAACAATGTAGTGGCAAATCATGTCATTCTTTAGTAAAAGATATTTATTGTTTTTTAAAAATTCCTTCGAATGTAAGAAAGAGCTGTAGGTGGACAGCGAATGGAACTTGAGGATTACAGTTTGAACAAGTTATGAACGTCTCTTATGAACATTTACTAATTAAAATGATTTACCCCGTATCTGTGGTTGAGCCATGCAGACATGAGCAAACAGCCCTCAATTCCACCTTTCACTCCATCCTGAACAGTGGAGAAATATTTACCCATTGTTAACTATGCCTAATGCCTGTGTATGGCTGCTTGCCCATGCCATTAGTTTGCTTAAGGGTTGTCACAAAGGAAACTAGCAAAATCTTTGGCCCGTATTCACTGGAGTCCAATGAAATTAGTCTGAGGGAGAAAATTGATTGGTTGTTGTTTTTCAGCAAAAGATGGTTAAATTGGCGCTAGCGTGGAGCTTCCAACTGAAAGAATGCTACTGACTGGACAAACTCAGTGTGCCGCTTCCAGAAGACAGCGAGGGAATCTAGGAAGCCTTGGCTCTTCATTAAAAAAAAAACATCCTGCGTCACTCCAAAGTCAGAAAAAAGGCAGGCAGGGGAGGTGAGTGTCTGCTGAGTCCATTTTATGGCCAGTTTGTTCTGTCACAACGGTGAGGGAGAGCGACAACATGGGCAGTCGAGTCAGACAGGATGATTTCAATGATTTATTGCCCCAATGAAGGTACATACAGGCTTCCAGGCAGGTGCAGGCAGGCAGGTACAGGTAGACAGAAAGGTTCTGGTACAGGTAGGCAGGCAGACTGACAGGGAGACAGACAGGCAGATTCAGGTACAGGTACAGGGTCAGAGTCAGGTTCTGGTGGTTTCAACTTTGACAAACTGGCAGGGAATGAATGGAACTGAGAGGCTGACAAGGGAATGAGATGCAGGAGGTGGGAGGGCCGATTTCGTCCTTTGAAATCAAAAGCAGGATCGACGATTCTCCCAGTATTTTTCTTCTCTTCACCCCCGCCAATGTGCGTGCATCCGGCGAGCGTCTGAAGAAAAGAAAACAACAACACACAACACACAAGGACAACACAGCGTAGCTTACCGGTAGCCTGAAGCTGCAGTTCTGGACACACCACGTGGCCACTGCCGGAGTCGAATATGACGGAGAAACAACAGAACAACTGGAAAATCCTCCTGCTTCCCTGAAGTCACCGGTGTGGCAACATTTTGCCTTCCCTGTGAGTTATATTAACAAAAAAACTACATTTTGTAGGCTATGCAACACACGGGTACCATACACCATCTCAGGCAACACCACAAATATGGGAAGACATCTTGGCAGGCATCATAAACAAATAGATTTGACTGGGAAAAGAACACCATTGACACAGGCAAGTAAAAGCTGTTGTAAAGTACCCTCCTGCCATCCAGTGACTCTTCTTTTCGTTTTTGTGATTAACAGTTTGTTCCCAATTGACTGGTGAAATAAGTTGTTATTACATTTTAAATAAATTATTTAAATTTGACCATATGGCCTTAGTGTGGTACTTTATTTTAATTTACTCATAACAGTTTGCAAAAAATGATATGATGACAGCAGAAATGAAAGCGCTGCACTGTCAGCACTAGTAGGTCTACATAGTTTATACTTTTTGGATGATGATCTCTACATCTATGACTACAAACGTCTACAAATCGTTTTGGCAGACCTTTGGGGATTTAAGAAGAGCAATAAGCAATGCATTTCACCACATTTTGAAGGAACAATGTGTTTGGAACATACTGAGCGCAGTTCAGAAGTAGATTATGCTGCAGAAGTGGTTCAAGAAGTTTCGATGGAGATTTTTTTTTTCACAGTGCCAATTTGTCACCATTGAAATAGTTTGTAAACGACATAGTTTTAGCTGTCCACAGTCTTCATTCTCAGTCCCAGCAACTATAAAAAACGAATTACACATTTTTACAGCCACCTTTCAATCCTACAGAGAAGGAATGTTTGGTATCAAACGCTTTTTTATACACATCTCTCCACCTTTTGGAGTTACTATATAATAGCTTACAATAAGAGGTTACATGCTCTCACTCATAACAGGAACACATTGGATTTTGTAAATAAAAGCTAGTTTTGATGTACATTCCCCACGGGAGCACATGTCTGCAACAATACGTATGACGTGCTGCTAGTCAACTCTTTGATCCTATTTTAAGCAAGAACATGCATCAGAACAGAGGGGATGCTGATGCTTAGATTCATTCTCCTGAGTAATAAGTCCACTACAGAGCTGCTTCCCTGTCTGTATGGTAGACCTGTTATTCCTGCTTCACTGGGCTCATTTAAATGTGACAATGTGACAGTGTGTGTTTGTATGACTGTGGCCTTTGGTCCTTAGTCAGACCTTCAGTACAAACAAGGAAAGAAACAAGTGGGGTTATAACAAGCAGTACACACACACACACACACACACACACACACGAAGACAGCAGAACAAGCTGGAGTCAATAGCCTAATACACTGAAAGCTACTGACTTAACTGCTCATGCAGGAAGGCCGACTTAGGAGAGATTATCTTGGCTTGATAATGACAACAGCATCACACTGAAATCAATGGAGCTGATGATACTACTGCATCTTAACTAAGTAAATGCATTTTGCACTAACCAAAGCTCATTTTCAATCAATACACACTCACTCCCTCAGTCTCTGTCTACCCACTGAAGTTTGACAACATCTTTCGATTATACAAATTTGAAAAAAAAACAGGAGGGAGAAAGAAAAACAGGACTCGGAAGATGAGTTTTTGGCTCCTCAATTCAGCTGGTCACGTCGATTAAGATGTGAACTTCTACAATTCCAGCAGTTCACATTCAGCTCCGGGGCCTTATCTGAAATTAAAAAAGTCCCCTTCTCCCCAGCTTTGAAGTTTTTCTAAGCCACTCATATGGTTCCATTCGCAGAATGTGGAAGCTAAAGGAGGCTTTGATTTTTGGAGTCGGCTTTGCCTGTCACTTTGTGTTACATGCCGGCTGATCTAAAGGCTAAAACGGAGCGGCATTGCCATGCTGTCAGCCTTTCCCACCCCCCATTTCAGCGTCTGATTCACCCATTATTGACTGTTGCACAGAGAAATGAGACATGGTGCTGCTTAAATGTTTAATTGTATGTATTTGTGTCTTTTATTTGAATGGACAACCAGTGGTGCTGAATGTAGTTTTTCACTTGTAATGTTTTACCACTTAAGTCAAAGATGGAGAGCTCCACTCTATGACGGTTTGTCTCTGCTTACACTGTTAATACAAAAAAGCTGGACTTCAGCACGAATTGCAACTACCTGGATGGCTTACATATTTACACATACATTATGCTTTTCTTTGTTGACCTACAGTTAGTGCTGCGCTTAACACTCTATGTGGGGAACATACTCTGGCTCATATAAGGCTTATATATTTGTATTTGAATAAAAAGTGGTGTACTACTGTACGGTTTGCACAACATTTCTTAGAAGCAGCTACATTTTGGTCATACACCTTCATTAGACATTAAAGGATATGGCTGACAATATTCTATGTTGGTCTTAATATCAACATATCCCATAAAAAGACCAAAACCATCAATGAATTGAAACTGATGTGTTTTTAAAGATTTACGTCTTCAGTATGAACCTATGGGTTTCAGGCTGAGAGCCACAGACAGGGAAGTCAGAAAGTAAACGAACACATCGTTGGTTTTGGTGTTTACATAGAATTTATTGACAATAAGAAAAATATTAAATAACACCAGCTTTATCCTTTAAACAAACAATACAATAAGCAGCATCTTTAAACTGTAGAAACAGGCAAAGTAATATCACAAGAACAACATATTTCATCTCATGAGCTAGAAAATATACATTTTGGCAAACAGGGAGGAACTCAGAGAGTTAAAGGGGACCGCCTCCAATTTTACACATCAAAGTGTGTTTCCAGGTGTTTGTGAGTACTACTGCAAATGTTAAAAAAAAGGTGTATAAAGCCTTTTGTGTCTCGGTTGGGGCTGAAAACTACAAGTTTGAAAATGCAGAATCTCAGCATAAACTGTCAGAGGTCGAGTTGGATTGTGGGTAATGTAGGCGCCAGGTTTTGACAAGGAAGACGAATGCGTGGAATAAAAAAAGACGATATCTCTGGTTCTGCTTGATCCCGTTTTTTTTGTTTTTCGTTTGTATTAATTGTCCATCATGTTAAGTACTCTTTTAAGGAGGACATGATGGGTGAGTGGCTACCTCAATACTTTTTTGGTACCCACTGAAATATGTATGTAAGTGTCGAACACTGATTAAGTCAGGGTCCAGCCTATCGTTGCTAATTGTAGACTGTATTTTATTCAGGCAATGTCCTTGAACAGCTGCTTGTATTTAGCTGTCATTTAACATTAGAGCTGTTTTTTGTTAAATAAAAAGAATTTAAATAAAATAATTTTGTAGAAAAAAGTAAGGTATTTGAAAAAGTTAAGTTTTGGTATTGGTACCAAAACTCAGGTATCGTATCGACACTATGATTGGCACTGCAAGGCATTTGCACATTAGCTTTGACTTGGGATCATAATACTGGCCAGGAACAAGGCAGTTCTGGACACAAAGTGGACTGTCCAGTCAACATTTGACAGCTCCATCCAAGTGTGGGTCATGTAAGCATGCAATGCAGAAGAAATGTACATTTCAGTCCTTGCTATTAGCATATGACAGCTTTAAGAAACAGTATAAATGCATTCATAATTCATAACAGAAAAAAAAAGCAATCAACATATTTCATAGTTTCATATAAAATGAAGGGAAAGCAATATGACCACAAAAAAATCTAAAAATAAAGGGGAGGGGAGGGTGTCTGTCAGCAGTGTCTCAGTCTGCTTTCATAACAACACAAGATACAATTTCATATTAAACCCCCGTGAGAAGAATTAAAGATCATTTTGAGTCTATAGTCTCCTACACACCTGTCTTACTCTCTGTACATGTATGCATATATACTCAAACTATATAACTATATATCATGACAAAAAGGAAAAAGGCATCACAGCACAGGCCACACTATTTCATCAATAAGTCAGACAGGACACCAGGAGAAAAAAAACCCAATCAGAAGAAGTATTTATGGCGTAAGCCAAAAAAGCACAGGGGGTGGGGGGGTGGGGTGCAAGAAGCAGTGATCTGAGAGGTCAAAGAGGTCAGAGCTGTGCATTTGTCTTGTCCTTGCAGCGGGTCTGACTCACAATCAAAAACAAACAGCCTGAACACAGAGGCTAGGTGTAGATCAGCTCCCAGCAGCTTATCACACCACTGCACAGAGAATAACAGCAGCAGAGACAACAAACAGCAGACACATAGGCTGGACCCTGACAGACAACATACTCTGTCTACCAGGACACGTCAGAACCACCAGAGAGTCTACAGAGTGCCACCAATGTAGGTTTGAAACTTGATACAGATATTTCTGGAGTCAAGGTACTTGCAGTGATTTGTATCAATGTTTTATGACTTAAAAATACATAAAAAGTGTTTCAGTGTTTGCTCCTGAAATTAAACATAATTTACATCATTGTCAGACACCTCTGGCCAACCACTGACATAGGGCAGCTGTGGCTCAGGAGGAAGAGCGGGTCGTCCATTAATCCAAGGGTTGGTGGTTTCATCGGTGCTGGCTCCACATGTCGAAGCATCCTTGGACAAAACACTGAACCCCAGCGCGTTGCATGGCAGCTCCCCTGCTGTGAATGTCTGTGTGAATGGGTGAATGAGAGGCAAAACTGTCCCTCTCTAACAATTTTAGCTCCACTACAGAATAGCTAAATCATCAGTATGTTTAGAGAGCAACTATAGACGCCACAATCAATTCCTTACACTTTTAATCTCAGCACATTCAGATTAAGAGCTTCCAATAACCTGTGACGTATTCATAAATCATACAACTAACTGTGTAATCAATCAAACTACATCATATCCATCATAGCAGAAGTGGAGGACACTAAAAAATCATAACCCCTCGTACATGCCACCCTGCGTTTAACTACACATATTGTATGAGCATGTGACAGATAAAACCTTAGAATCTTTAATCTTCTGCATATTGGTGCGACCAAACTGGTGGCATACTATCTCCAGAAAATACCAGCAGCTATACCACAGCATTTACAGTTAGTTTTCAGTGAAAATGGTTTGAAACTGATTGGAGCATTGTTTGTCAACTCGAACAGTAAATATAGTGCTCAAAATTATTAAAATGTTGATTTTACTCTTGTGATTGTCAACTTCTAGCAAGGAGGCAAGATTCCATAATTGTGACAGTATCCTGTTTTGAAGCTACACTGTAATTACTTTGCAATCATACACTATTATACTGTGAATGTCTGAACATAGTGTTCAGGTGCAGCATGAAGGTGGTGTTGTCACAGGGTGTCAGAGGAAGTGAAAAAGATTTTTCGGGGCGGTAATCAGTGTGCACTCAGAGACTGTTGGCCATCATGTTGACATCCAAAAGTGTGATATTCTCTTAATGATGAACTCAGTTGGGGAGTTTTCACTTTAAGGGAAAGGAAGACGTCCAAAAACACAAGGACAAAGGACTCACTAATTAATGTTATCTGCTGTTTTTTGGCTGCGAGGTGAGCCTCTGTGGCACTTTGCCACTCCCCAGCAGTAGAAGGCGGCACTCTATGACTGCCTCCCAGCCTGCATTAGGGGGAAGATTTCAGACATGACTGACATGGAATTGGCTGGATGAGATATGGAGCATTCTGCTCCTAACGTTGGGAATGTCTCTTTAGGTTTCAAGGGAAATGATTCTGGCAGGGCTCCCTCCTTCCAACACACAGTCTGGCCAGACACAGTCATGGGCAGCCAGGCTAAATCCAGACACCCGGAGTAAACAGCGTTTGTAATGGGATATTAGCCTGAGCTGTTCCCTCATTTGGAGTGTCTGTCTCATTTCATGGCTGACATCTGAGAGCTGCAGAGGTGTATTTCAGGCAGCAAGCATCCACCTTAATCCGCTGGATCTAATCACTGCTGGCATCTGTCAGTCACACTCTGATGATCTGAGCCAAATGTAGCAGCATCTGGAGAGAGCGGGTGTAAATACGCAGGTAATGGCCGCAATAAATGAATGTGATGTAACCTTTACCCCACTGGAGAGCCACAAAACGCACTTAGAGGTGGTGTCGAGGTTTGTAATGATATTCACAACTACTCAAACAGACATAGTAATGGGCTCTTTATATTCTCTGACAGCAACTGGCACAGGACGTAGATGAGCCCTTTGTTGTCCCCTGTGACAGTTAAAGTCAGAGGTTGGAATTTATTTATGAATATTTATGAACAAGACACCCAGGCAATAAAGAATGAGTGATGTGACAAGTTTGTAGAGACACCACTGGCCCACCACCAACATAGGGCGGAGGGAGGTAGAGCGGGTTGTCCATTAGTTCCAGGGTTGGCGGTTTGATCCCATGTCGAAGTGTCCTTGAGCAATGGGCAGGCCAGTACCTGACAATTTGTTGTTTACACCTAAGCTCAAAGTAGGTAAAGCAATGTAAAGTGCAGGAGAAATCCACCCTAAAATAGAATTCACATGTAGTATTTGCATGATGTTGAACATGCGTGTTTATACAATCCATACAAGGGTCTATGTAGGGTAAGGTTTTGTCTTGATAATACTAATGTTTAGTGGAATCTAATTGAAGGATAATTCTGGTTTATTATAATCTGTGTATTATTTTTATAGTTGTGGCCATCATTTCTGTCACAAGAACATTGAACCAAACATAAGTGGGGCGGCTGTGGCTTAGGAGGTAGAGTGGGTCGTCCATTATAGGCCCAGGGTTGGCGGTTTGATCCCCAGCTCCTCCTGTCTGCATGTTAAAGTGTCCTTGGGCAAGACACTGAACCCTAAGTTGCTCCCAATGGAGGCAGCTCCGTCACCATCAGTGTGTGAATGTGTGTGTGAATGAGACCAATCTGTAAAGCGCTTTGGAAACCGTTAAGGTTGGAAAGCGCCATATAAGTGAAGTCCATTTACCATTTACTCACCAAGTTAACTGCTGAGCTCTAAGAATACGACAGCATTGCATACAAGGCATCCTCTCCTATAGCTTTGCATCATGCCCCAGAGTGCTAAACTTTTAGCACAAGGCATTTCATATCTGAGACCTTACTCACCTTGATACAACCAAACTTTCAGACAGTTTCTATTGTATATGAGGTACTTTACACCCTGTTGAAACCCCAACAGATCTTTGTTGATTATTTCTTCATTACTGCAAAAATTAACTTTGAAACGTTTAAAATTCTAAGCTAACATGAAGGAGAAGTCCTTAACAAAAGAAAAGACATTAAACATTCTGTTAAGAACATGATTTTGAGGAATAATTTAGTGGTTGAAAGAATCTTATTTTAGGAGAAAGTCTAGATTCTAGCAGCCTTTTGATAAAATACTTAAATTGTTTATGATTGCGATTGACATTGTACCACCCACAGCTTGCTTTGGAATATAATGCTACAGTGTTTTATTTAATTGAATGTTATATCTTATTTCATTGTAGCTCCCAGTTTGACATAAAGACACAAACGTGACCAGTCTACATTCACAGGTCTGACCTCTCATATATATCGTATGTATATTAGTAAATATAGTATGTATATTAGTAAAAATACATATATCTATAATTAATGTTAATTTACTTAATTATTAGCTATCTTTGTCTTTCTGAGGTGGCTTTTGAAGTCTGGACTAAATGTTAAATGGGACCATCTTTATGTGTTAATGATGTGGTAGTGTTTGCCCTATGTTGCCACTCTATTTCTGTTTTATTCAATGTACTGCAGTGAAAAGTACAATATTTGCCTCCAAAATGTAGTGAAGTATAATGTAGCATAAGATTTGAAGTAAAAGTACTTAGTTACTTTCCACCATTGAATGTTCCTGTCTAATTTCATTGAGCACTGAAAAAAATTGCTTGCTTCTGCTGGGGCTGATTTGAAAGAGAAAATGAATGTGAACTGTAAAGTTATTTCCCAAACTGTCCTGCTTATGTTTCTTGTCCTGTCAGACTTCTGATTAACAAATCTATAAAGTTATCTAGAACTACGACCTATAAATAATTAGGAGTAAGAATAGTTATTCATTTGGAATTAAACTGTTTTATCTGCCACATTCAAAGTGAGTCAAACTATTTCTCCTCTCTTTGTCTTTCTGCACTCTTTTTCCTCTATTCTCCATCCTTGTCTCCTGAATTTCACAACTGCTCCTGCCGGGACCATCAATCCTTAATCACCCCTCCCCGCTGCAGCCAGTGAGACAACTCAATCGGCGCTAAAATATGCTAATCTTATTCCTCAGATGATTACGCCATGGAGTCAACATTGATCTTCCATGACCTCAGTAAAACACAGGCCCCCCAGTCAAAAAGACTGATGGTGATGCGTGTGCGCGTGTGTGTGTTTAGCTGGGGTAATGCCTCTGCCGTGGATCAGTGTATGGCTGAACTGCTGTGATCTATTTCAGAGCAATAAGACACTGGACAGACACAGAGGACTGACAAAAGCTACGTGCTGTATACCAGTGTGGAATTTGCTGAATGTGGTGATATAAAGTATATATACAGTATATTAATATAATATATAATTTGTCTAAGGTTAGCAGGGTCTTCCCTTTGAACATAAGAAATGGTTGAACGTTTTACGTAAATATGTAAAGGAAGCAAAGCAGAAGTATAACAACACAATATTACATAGATATTATGATACTCCAATGGGACTCCATAGAATGAAACTGAAGTGGGAGCTTATGGAAATATTCCTTGATTAGACCATTTTTGGTATGATTTTGGAATTCCTGGGTGAACAGTTTGGTTCAGTAATCATTTTGACTCTTGCTTTATGTTTGCTTGACCAAATATATTACAATGTGTAATTTCACTCACTATAGTGGGTATATGCAGCTTTCAGAAGCATTTTAATGCATTAGAAAACAGTTCATTAGAAAACAGCTCCAACTTTAAAAGACTGAGTAAATGCAGTGGTAGAAGATAGTGTTTCTTATTTTTATATATTTATGAATGTACTTTCTGTACCATTTTAGCTACTTCTGTGACCACAAAATGATGTAAAAATGTACATGTTGCCATATACCAAGCCTTTTCTTTAAAATCAATATCTTGACTGCAAAAATGCCTTATCCCAACATGAATGTGCTCATCAAATTTCAGAACAATCTTCCTTTTACATTATGACACGGGATCCCAGCATTGGGGTAATTACTAACAAAAGACAAGAAGAATTTGGTTGAAATAACATTATCAAGAACAAGAACTGCATGTTTCTCATTAGTTTCTGGTGTGCAGACGAAAAATGCTTGTTATACTTTGCCAGACTTTTTACACCCCAGGCCCTGTGTCTTTTGTGTGTGAACTCAAGAGCAAGATATTTTTTGGATATGACTGACACCACCAGTTTTTCTTTTCATCCCCTTCAGAAGTCTGTTCATCATATTATATTACATTTTCTTTTGCAAATAAATCTTGCTAACCTGAAAGTACGGGGGTATTCTGTATTTCTCTTATTGTCAACAAATCCCATGAAAAAACCCAAAGATAGAGCTCCATTTTCCAAAAACTATTAAAAACATATCATCCAGTGCAAAAGTGTGGCTCATTGATGTGTTTCTTCATTACCATGAACACACACACTGTAGTTTATTTTGATTCAATCCCACATACACCATCCTGCTGCTGGAAATACTCACTAGAGCACCACATGTGTCAAATCCGCCACTAAAAATAGTCCCCAACAAATGCACTAGTTCCTTCTGTTTGAGTAACTACACTGGCCAGCAGTTTTAGGATACCGATTAATTGACTGATTGATTAACTATATTTGTGGTCCATTTATAAAGATTTACTTATTCAGTAGGAACCGATTAGCTTGGGGTCAATTTAAGTGCCAGAGATAGAGTAGGGAAGTCAGAAATAATTGAAAGATGGACTAACACATTGTTGGTTTATATTGCCACCCTTATCCTTGAATCTTGCTAGCCTTGCTAGCATCAAAACACTCGTGTTTCTTCCCTGTTACCAAATAAATCAGATTCATAGAACTTTTTCACAGCGTACATTTGATTTTGCATGCAATGCAGCAGTTAATAATGTTACTAGTTAATAAGTCAAAATGTCTCATCAGGTCTATTCAACGTGAGTTTCACTCCACATTTCGCCCCCCTGGTCATATGCGCCCACATTTGAAATTTTGTGGATTTTAAGAAGAGTCATTTGTAAAAGCGAAACAAAAGCTCAGGGAGTATCCAAAGTGGACAGAGTTCATCCTCAGGGAAGCATGAATGTTCAACAGTAAATCAAATTGCATTACATTAGTACTTATACTCTGGTATCCTGAATATAGTTTTTCTGTGTCTCTGTCCACATGAATATACTATGACTATGTGTTTTTTAAATGTATGCCAGGTTTCCCTGTTTTATATTAACAAACAGTATATTGCAGTGCATATACTATAATAAACACCATTACATCCCAACAGACGTCCCATTAAATCCCTACATGACATGACCTACTTTAACGCACCATAAGTCTTCACCACGGGCAATAGATGCAAAGATTTCTCTCTATGGGCTGCACTACACATAGCCCCTTGGTCTTAAATTGAACCATGGATAAATTTGTTCTACAATCTATTAGGATTAACCTTTAGGGGCTGAACTGTCTGTTTGAGGGTGGTTGGTATTCCTTGTGCACATGGGAGAGGTTGTGGGCTATCCTTGCATCCTGCAATTAGACTAATCTAATATATCTGAAGATGTTTTGCCCAAATCTGGATGGCCTGGCCTTTAGCTGAACAGCAGTGATCTTTGTGCTGTGGCTGCTCAAGCTGCATCCTACCTTGAATATATACAGCATATAATGATTGGCCCCAAAGGACTCATAATCAGATCTATTTTTGTGTGCATGGTCAGCACCACGGACAGCACCTGTTGATGTCTTAGCTGACACTAGATGGCAGTATGAATCTAGTCAAGTGTCCATCTGCATCATTCCTCCTCCTCCTCCTCCTCCTCCTCCTCCCCCTTCCTCCTCTCTTGCAGCACAGCCCAGTTCACCTCGGCATGGAAGCTGCAACCAGCCTCTTTAATGGAATGTCAAGAAAAGGCAGCATTGTGCCTGCCTGTTTGAAATACAGAGCGAGTTTAAACAATCTGCTTCCCCTGTTCAAAAAGCTGTGGCGTTCCTGCGATTCGGAGGGTGTTCTCAGTTCACTTTCAGTAACTCCGATAAACTCCCCGTTGTTGCTGTTCAGTGCTGCAGCATTGTTCACTCCTCACTGAAGGGATGACAAGCAGGTTATTCCCTGGAAAGATTTTGTATTGTTAGACTTAAAGTAGCTGCATTTTGGTAAACACTGCTTAGTAAACACAGAGTGCATGGTGCCTACAGTGTTCAGTGATAACACACATTCAATGTATTCTTGCTCACATACAATTTCTGTATGCTCAGAAAATAGATCTTGGTGTCACTTGCTATTTCTCATCTCGTCCATCACATTCCGTCACTGTGTCCTTGCCTCAGAGGACACTGATTTTGGTGTGATTCAGTAAGACCTAACATAAAAGTGCATACACAAAAGTAAAAGTCATTGGACTGAGATATGCACACATGCTGTTATATGACAAATATAAGAAAACAATTAGGATTCTATCTCGGTCGATGTACAGGGCACAGGACACACATTATTGCTATCAGGTATTGCTTTTGTATTTTTGTCCTTTTTGTAAGCTGAAAACAGGTTGATCCAATGGGCTCAGAAAGGGTTTGGTGCTGTAATGCCATGACATTGGTTCATTTATTATTGGTTCACCTATTAGAGGTGCATAAAACCCTCTACTTGAAATTAAAATTGGGAAATTAGCAGTATGTACTTTACAAGTGCATGAATAGGACTTATATTGTTTAACTGTTTAGCAGAACCTAGTAGCTCAGGTTAGTGACTATAGGAGCAGATGGTGGTTAGAAACATAGAGAAGGATGATGAATAGGTGTATACTTTTTAATTTTCTTTATGTCATATATACATGCCACGCCAGGCTGATTTTCATCAGATCATATTAGCGTGCATTGTTGTTTTTAGCCACACAGCCCTGCATTGATCTGTATATATCAACCCTGTCATCTAGAAATTATGTTTATATACTACTAATCTGCAACAGCAAATATGATGTGAAATATGAAAAACATAACCCTGCCTTAATTACATTTTTTTATCAACATGAGAAAACACTTCCAGTGAACATATCTCCATGCAGAAGCATGGCACAGGATGTGTTTACTTTACACATATCATTATATATGATGACTATGTTACACTGTGTTATCAAGCATTCATTAACTGTTAATACACCAGTTATGAATGTGTCATGGGATCAGTTATAAAGACAATGAACACTGTTCTTTTCTCTGCTTGAAACTATTCTATAGTGTATTATAAACCAATGATTGTTGTATTATATCCAACCTATTAATTCTTAGTAGGGGGTTAAAATATTGTGTTATATATAAGAACTGAAACAATTACACTATTTTCTGATATTTTATAGAGGAAGTGATTAATCGAGACAATAATCGTCAGTATTGTCAGTACATATTAAAGGCAAAATCAATACAATATTGATAACAAAAAAGAGTACAATGGACATGACAAAACTGCAATTCGAACAACACAGCATTGATTAACTGTAGCCAGTCTCACCAGCCAAATCTACTATTCTACTAATCTACTATTCTGAGGGTCTAAGGATAGAGGGTGTGTATGCTGTACAGGTTGTAAAGCACCTCAAGGCAAATTTGTGATTTGTGATATTGGGCTATATAAATAAAATTGACTTGACTATTTTCAGTCATCAGTCAGTCAGGTTTTCATGATTAAAAAATGTATGCTTAGTAAGCACACTTCATAATGTTTTCAAATAAAAAAGCTCTTATCCTATTTTCTTAAGGGGCCAGCATGATGAAACAATACCCAATCAACAAAATCTTCCTCCATCTACCTTTATCGCCATCTCCTGTCTTGGGCATTTGGACCACAGGAGACAGTTTCAGCTGCTGACATTGTCACTGTGACAAGTCCAGGTGGGAGAAAAGCTTAGTCTTGGGCTTCCTGATGGATCGATGCTGGGCTTTGTGGTGATATTGAGTTTCCCAAGTGCTGGGCTACAGGGTCTATTGTCTCCTTAACTGCCTGCACTCTTCTATGGGTTAATGGAACAAGCTCTGCTGGAGAGCAACACTGGCCGTATACTTGACCTCCCTCTATACTACAAGTCTGTGTCTGCTGGGAGACATTATTTGAATCTATCAACTGTATATACTCTGTACATCATTGTGAAAGGTTGTGCAGTGAGTGTTCCAACACTAGACATTCATGCTGCAAATGTGCAGTTTGGGTTTTATTCTGTGTACAATCAGAGACAATGGGGAAAATGGCATGATGCTGTATCACTATTGTTTAGCTAGGATTCACTTAGATATTAAAGCTGGAGCACTCATGCACTCAATCATTTTTATTCATGAATATCAAATTAGACTGTGGATTTGCTGACATGTTTGCGGTTAAGGTTGGATGGACGGGTAATTTTACGACTTGGATTTGTTTTTACCTCTAGCCGCCATCTTTGTGAGTTACTAAAGCCAAGCACTAAACAATGAGCTGAAACTCACTGCAAAGCTCTGCAAAGCCGAGCAGTGGTGTACCCAGACTTTTTTTAACTGGGGTGACCCAAGTGGGGCACTGAGCAGGGGTGGCATGAAGTTTGTGCACACACGCGTGCCGGAATAGCATTCATTTACCATTTCTGTCTCCACTACTATATCTACTTAATTACTAACATTACAGTATCTTACAGTTTCAAATTTTTATTTAAAAGATAAATAGATCTACCAATCACAATCACAGAGTGGCACCATACAAATGTAATATAAAGCTTCTATACATTATTCTTTAAGTCCTCAAAAAGAAATTGTACCTGTAAAAGTAGGCTACATACAAAAGAAAACACTGCACATTCAAAAATACAGTCACAGTATGGAGTGGACAAAAAAATTGTATTGACAACATTGTGCAAATCTGCAATACAAATCTCTTACAGAAAATGATCTACAGTAAAATGCCACAAAAGCTACTAGCTGCCTCTTGCAACACAGCCCAAGATGCATTGGTTCCACGCCACCCCTGGACACTCCCTGGACACGCCCCTGAAGCCGAAGGGAGCTGCAGATTCAGGTGATCATTTGCCGTAGGATCATCACGACAAGAAATGCCTTTCACATTGACAGAGTGCTGTCACATTGTCATTTGATATAATGATTCTTAAAGTCGGCCCAGAGTCACACAGTTTGAAAAGGGCCACATTAAGAGCATTGTTAAAGCCATATCAAGCCATTGTGCTTATGACATCAACATAAAAAGCCACCTTTTGCACTTCATCCTCAGACTTTTCTCTTCATTCACTAAGATCTTGAGCAAATAAAACACATTACAGCAGCAGAATGTTGTCCAGACAGGCCTACATTTTTTCAGAAATATTTGGATTTCTGCCACTGACGATCAACAAATAATGTGTAGATGATGTAGATTTACAGATGAAATCTTTAAGCCTATACAGTGGACTATTTCTTTAGCTCTACAGTTTTAAAATAGTTCCTCTGGTGTGGATTTAAAAACCACAGACATAGTTTTAAATGAACGTTTACAGTTTTGAACACTTGCCCCAGAGCCACAAAGCAAATACCATTTTGTTGATGAGGGTTGATTTTCTCAGTGACATTATCAGGTGTTCAAGAATGTTAATTGTACCCTCATAGAGCTAATGGCCCTGGGGCAAAGATTCAGCACTATTAGATAGATTCAAATTACTCTGCTGGTGTACACTGACACTGACATGAAGCCAGACAGATGTACATGTGAACGTGTTTTAAAAAATTAACTGAAACCAGTGTTGGAAGAACAATTCAGATCATTTACGTAAGTAGAATTAGCAATGTCACAATACCTGTTAAAGTATAAACCACCAGCAAATTAAAAACTCAAGTAAAGTACAAATAATGACTGTAGTAATAACTGTATTTAGGTACAGTGGTTGATTAAATGTGCTAATTACTAACATCCCAATGGCATTCAGATGCTGAGATTGATACTACTCTCATGTCTGTGCAGTAAATACAAAGCTACAGTCAGCAGATGCTTAGCTTAGCACAAAGGCTGGAAACAGCTAGCCTGTCCAAAGGTAACAAAGCCCACCACCTCTTCACAAATTCCCAGCTCACAAATTAACAATTCATATATTGTTTGTTTAATCCGTAAAAAAACGAAAGTGTAAAAACTTCACCTTACGGTTTTAAACAGGGCTGTGTGAGAGACGCAGTGGCCGAGCGCAGTCACTTCCTGGAGTCTAATCTGACTGGCTGTACCTTCATATTTACTGTACAGACATGAGAATGGTACCACTGTCACACACTCTCAGCCAGTCACATCCCTGGTCTCACAGCTCTGAAACAAATACCAATCACAGTAAAACATGACAACCATGACTCAACAAATGGAAGACACTCCAGGAAATCATATTATTGGCGTGGAATTTTTTCAGATAATTGCTACAACGGTAAGAGAAATGAATATTAAATATAATATATATAAACAAATATAAGTTTTGTAGCAGTTTTGATTTAATGACAGTAAAAACAGTGGACGGCCGTACGTAATGGCACTGCACTCTGGCACGACAGATTTATCAACATGTGTGTCCCGCTGCCTTCAGAGTGCTGCAGGGATTTAAAGTGCAGCTGTGGATAACATAACATATCATAACATAACATAACATAACATAACATTCACCATGTCATCTTGCTCTGCCTGATACTAACCTGTCCTGTCATTCCAGATCCAGCCACTCCCCCCTGCACTGCAGTAACCATGTTTCCCACTGTTCTCCACATCTCCACTAGCACTCCGCCAGATGGTCTAGTTGGCTTTTGCCCTAGCTATCCAGCCCTTTTGTTAGCTGCCTGCCTGCCTGCCTGGTCTACCTGTTTATACCTCTGCCTGATCTTTGGACCTTTGGACCTTGCTGCCCCTTGTCAGATAAGTTTGCCTGATTACCTGGTTTTGACCTTGCCTTTTTTCGACGTCAGTAAACTGAACTTTCGTTTTTCGTTTTACTTGCCCATATTGAGTCGTGCTTTTGGATTCTTATCTGCCTCACTCTGAGGCATTGCACATGAAGCATAAAGGTATGCTTTGGGTTGTGTTTGATCACGTTATACATAAATGTGAGCTGTTACGTACGTGTCATGTAGACAGCTAGAGGGATTAAAATAGGAGCGTCTAAGCGTTTATTATATACTAGTGCAGTGCCCGTTCGGAGCACGTGCCTGTTCCGACAGTCATACAGACAGACGGAGATTCCTTCCCTTATAGTTAGATGATGCTGCAACAGTACCACCTATTAGTCAAATGGCACCACATTTGTCATAGTCACTCAGACATCATATCTACACATGTCCACCAAATGTGGTTGCAATAGCACAAGCGTTCAGGAGGTATGATATTTTTTATAATATATGTCCTGCCCACAGCATTTGAGCAAACTTTTAGGGCCAGCTATAGCAAAACTGGATGAAAAAAACCTTTTCTGGCTCTCTGACAAAATTCAAAATGGCGGAAAATCACAGGACGCAAAAGGGAGTGGGTTTTATGGATAGATTCATCGACCCACAGAATCCAGGAAAAAAAAAAGTTTCTGAGGCTTATGGTTAAAAAGTAAAAATGTAAAGTTTGTTGTTATAGCGCCACCATCTGGCCAAATTGCACGCCGTTTGGTCCTCAGCAATACACCTGCCAAGTGTGAAGTCGATCAAATGACCGGTTGTCGAGAAAATCGAAGGACAGACAGACAGACAGTCAGATAAATGCAGACTGCTTTACTGATGTTCCTGCCTTCATCACTTAAAACATTATTTTCACTGCTGCTTTAAACACACCTACTAGTTTGAGAGTGTTTAATTAAAATTGTTTATTTACATTTTAAGCATTATTGTTGTGCATTTCCATCAAGTATTTACTCTTGTTGATAAAATCACCAGACTGGCAGCGGAACAACGTTGCACCAGCAACAGACGTGGTTCTGAGATGCCTGTTGTCAGACCCAGTTTCCACTTTGCGCTACCTCATTTGAATTAACCTCCCACCTGTTTGTCCCTCTCCTCCGACCTGTGCACCGTGCGCTCTGCGCCGGACACCAAAATATCACACAGACAGGAAAACACCAAAGAGTGCTGCTTGGGCTGGTCGTTGCGCAGTCACAAAAATAGGCCCCTAGTGTTTTCATTTGAAAGGTGCAGGCCATATGTACCCTGCTCTGGAACATAAACATATGTATTTATGTTTACCATGTAATTTTATATACACACAAATATATACACAAGTAACTTGAAATACTAATTGTATTTCATTATTATTTGTTTTTCTGAGCACCAGTGGTGAGAAAAAAAAAATGCTGGGGCTTGTTTCTAAAGCGCCGGTGACAACACCAGTGCCTTTCTGAAATTTTCAGATTCCAGTCTGATTGTACAAGAACAGTCATGTCAGAAGCTCCATATGCAGTGTGTGTAATATATAATTTTATACATTACGCATTATTTCACATATAGAGTTACATAAACATATAACATTCTCACTGGATGTGGCTTTTCCTTGTTCATGAGGTTTGGAGGAGGGGGTTGTTAATGTAGCCATGTAAAGCTTTATTTATAAATGTCTGTGACGATGATTTTAGCAGTGGAAATGTAACTAATCAAAGCCACTGATGACGACACTGTAAGATTAACACCTCAGAAAGAGGAGATTCCAAGGATGTTACCTCCTCTCAGTGGAGAGATGATTAATGTTGTTGAAATAACAACACAGTGCTGCTTACGGGCAACACGTTCCTCAGATTCTCCTTGACAATGAGAGACAGCTGTTTATTTTTCCCTGGGAGCATCGGTTGGGGCCATAGTGTTCATTTCATTGAGGATGCAGGTAGGTGTGTGCCTGTTGTATGCATGATTTATTTAACACATACACTGAAACTAATAAGGACATGCTGGAAACATTAAACAAAGCCATTAAAAATCAAACATCTTTTTCAAGATGAGAACACCTTGTAAAGGATTAATGGTTTGAAGTTCTCTATGAAATTTTAATTTCATAGGGGCAGAAAAAAGCATACATATCTACTTCCTCTGCATGGTTTGGGGAAAAAATCTAATATAGATACAGTTGCACTAACCCTAATTAAAATCATGTTTAGTTTACTTGATACAGACTGATAATTGCATCTTTACTACAAAAATCCCTGTGCTTCACTGCCTTATTTTTCACTGGTGTTCAATTCAATTAAAGTAGAATGGGAGCCAGAGCCTTCAGCTATCAAGCTCCTCTTCTGTGGAATCAACTTCCCGTTTGTGTACGGGAGGCAGATACCCTCCTCGCATTTAAGAGTAGGCTTAAGACTTTCCTCTTTGATAAAACTTATAGTAGGGCTGACTCAGGTGAGCCCTGAGCCACCCCTTAGTTATGCTGCTATAGGCCTAGACTGCCAGGGGACTTCCCATGATGCACTGAGCTCCTCTCTCCTCCTCTTCCTCTCCATCTGTACGTACTCTTATCCCATTAATGCTTGTTACTAACTCAACTGCTTCCCTTTCTCTCCTGTATATAGAATTGTACTGTGCTGTACTACTATATGTTCTCTTTCCTCCTACTCCCTCTCTCTCTCTCTCTCTCTCTCTCTCTCAACCCAACTGGTCGAGGCAGATGACCGCCCACTCAGAGCCTGGTTCTGGTTCTGGTTCTGCTCGAGGTTTCCTCCTGTTAAAAGGGAGTTTTTCCTTGCCACTGTGCTTGTGCTTGCTCATGGTGGGAATTGTTGGGTCTCTGTAAATATAAAGAGTCGGTCTAGACCTGCTCTATATGAAAAAGTGCCCTGAGATAACTTTTTTATGATATGGCGCTATATAAATAAAACTGAATTGAATTGAATTCTAATATCCATAGTAGCCTTCAAGTCTTGCATTAGTGAAGTTACCTAGCTACCGCACGCTCTCTCTCTTTCTCTCTCTCTTGCTCACACAAAAGGCGCGCATGCCAAGTAGTGTGAAGTAGATCTGCTGCTTGAATGACAAACACTGAGGACCCAAAATGTACTTGCGTTTTAAGGCCAGTGCAGAACAAAGATTCGCGACGAGACAAAACCGTTTTAGAACGTTGCAGGGAAAAGTTGCAGCGGTGTGAACTGGCCCATCTCAGCTCATCTCAAGCCGGCTGATGCCGTCACCTGCGGCTCAGCTTGTCAAATCGACAGCGGCTGTGTACTATGTTTCAACGGCCGACAGATAGAACGGAAGTACAGAGAGTCGTTGCTATGGAAACGATACACCACCTCGTCTAGTCGCCTTGGTGTAAACTGGCAGGTTTCAGAACATTGCAGATCAGCGCATTGCAAGTAGTTGCAAGTTTCAACTCATCTCGTCGCAAATCTTTGGTCTGAACTGGGCTTTAGACCAACAATATATTATTTATTTTAATTCATTGGAAATGACAGACAAATAGATCTTATTTTTGTAAAAAAGAAAAAAACAATTTGAGGTCCCCTTCTAGACCTTGTTATGGCCCAAGTCTCTGGTGCAAAAAATAACGATTTCTTGGCCTGAGCCACTTTTAAATTTAGAGAAAAGCTCCTGTTCTGTGCTTGTGGCTCTAAATGTTTAATTAGGGCTGAAAAAAGGGATCAATCATTGTGATCATGAGGGCTCAGCCAATATGGCTCTCTAAATGGTGATAGCCCAATGTTGGAGAGGTAAATTCCAAAAACTAAAAAATGTTATTTTTCACCACAACAGAGTTCATAGTGAAAAAAAAAACACTCATTCAGACAATATAACTCAGGATAGTAAACTATGGTTAATGAATAGTCCGATCACGCCCTTTGCATTTACATCTGGCATTTCTCCTCTGCATTGTGATCTGAAGTCATTTCTCCTGTGCTCTATGCAAAGCGGGTGAGTAGGTGGAATTGTGGCATTATCAACAAAAACAAACATGGCAGGTGCAGTTTCACTAGGCGAGGTACTGTACAGCCTGAATTTACTTTTCATTTCAGGCATAAAGTGTGGCATTTCATTCACAGGAGGCAATGTGTTGAGCAGCTCTGTAGCTGCAATGAAAGCTTCTATATATGGATGATATAGATAAAAACATCACACTTACCAGATCCTGTGGGGTCTTTTATTGTATGTTCAGTGTTAAAGGGACAGACCACAACCATTGATTATTAATTGAATAGACTAATGTCACTTTTCATGACATTTATGTATTATGGCATTTCTTGTTTATGTCACCTCTTCTTGAAAGTCCTTGAAGCAGGAGAAGAAATGCTTCTGTTTTCCTTCTTTTTAGGAAATAACTATAACCACAAAGGGACCAGGGATCCGTATTCATAAAGGATCTTATCTTACCACTAGGAGTCCTCCTAAATGGCGCTAAAAGTTTGTAACTAAGAGTTTCCCCTTGCTATTCACAAAGCTGCTGAGAGACACTTACTAAGGAACAAAAGCTCCTTTTATACACCCAGGCTTAAAGGCGAGAATGTTGTGGGACTCAAAAAGCAGTTTGCAGCTAACTCAAAGAAGAAGAAATTAGCAGCTAACCTACAGCAACCAAAAATGTCTGTGAATTGGGGAGACAACGATGTCCGGGAGCTCCTTACCCTCCTAGAAGAGGACGAGATCAACGATGCCGTGTTATACATCACACTAGACGCCAAAGCTGTTGTGTTACACGTCGCGCCTCTTTTTCTTCCAGAACGTTTGTTTGGTTCAGTGTAAATAAGCAAAGCCGGCATAATGACGGGTCTTCTTTACGGCAGTATTGCAGGATCTCTGTTTAAAAAGGGGTAAAGAGAGCTCCTGAGATAAGAGAAGGCTATGGATGACATCATGTAGATAGATTTCATTTAAGTATTTTGTAGATTTTATAAACTGCATCACAAATTTCATACATGAAACAAAGTAAAATATTGTTGAATATATATATATATATATATGACATCAAAACACCATCAGTATGTGATATATACAGCTGACAAATCATCAGACTTTGATGTTGACTGATCTTACATGATAATGCAGCAAAGGCCATGAAATCACCTATTTATTGGAGTTGGTGATGATTTAATGTGCACGTAATGAACTGTTGAACAAATCGGGGTCTGGAGAGCGTTCTTGGTTCTGTCAGGTGGCTGACGCTGAGAACTGTATTTTAGCATCGAGTTCAAGCAAACTGTCAGCTCCGGTGTCATTGGATTGTTTCGACTTGTGAGCCGATTAAATCCATATGAAATGACCACCATCAAAATATGAATTGAGAGTTTTTTATCATTCAATTTCAACTGAACACTGACGCAATGAGACACCATGAGACACCATTACCTGCAGCACATTTCTGACTGTGGATGGGTCTTAGTGGCTCAGGAGTCCTCTGGACTGCCTCTAACTCCTCTCAGACTTGTTTTAGTGCTAAAATACTTTGTGAATTACTTTTCCTAAATTAGGACCGCCCTTTATTTCAAGTGTTTCTCCTAACTCAGCGGGTTAGGAGCTACTTTTAGCCTGAGGATGTTTTGTGAATATAACCCCAGGTCTGACAGTGACCAGACAGCTCCCTCATGTGAAGAATCTCCAGTCTGCTAAATGTTGTTAACTTGTTAATGAATGACACGCCAGTTTGAAAAAAACAACAACATAGAAAATGATGATTTAGATGATATGAAAGTAACGTAGGAAGTGCTTTTGGTTTTCACATCCCTCTGTATATTTCACAGTGTAGAGACAGACAGGAAACGTAGGGAGAGAGAGGTGGGCTTGACATGCAACAAAGGTCCTCGGCAGAGTTTGAACCGTGGAGGCCCCACTTACATAGTATGTGCCGCAAACACTAGGCCACTAAGGTGCACAACATGTTCTCTTTACAATGAACTTGACTGCATAATATGTCACAGTGTGAATAATCAGAACAAAACCCTCAGAAATAAGCTTTTAGGCCTGTTCTGTACATTCAGATAGTAGCCTGTAATATATTTTGGTGGGAGATGGAGCGCCAACCTTAACTGAAACCTTTCAAAAGTACCAGGATTTTCTCTTTGACCTCAAGAACCTGAGCTGACCACTCCACTGCTCCAGTTCTCTCAGTTTAAAATGTTTCTATAGAGTCTGGATGCCACAAGACAACGGCATCACTCGGATGAATACCAAAATACCCCTCCATCCCCCCAACCCAGGGGATTTCAGAGTCCCTGTTTTGTTACACCCCCAACCCATATCAAGGACCTGCCAAAAAATTAGTTCCACCTCGATTCACTCACCCTCCTCCTCTTCCTCCCACCAACCTACCCCATGACCGCCTCCTTACCCTGCTCTGTGCGATAGCCGATCACTCATGGATAAACACTGCTAATATGTGGCAGTAAGTAATGAGGGGCTGATCGAGCTCCGCCACACCAGCAAGAAGTAGCAGAGAGAGAGACAGAGAAGGTGATAGAGAAAAAATAAGAGAAGAGTAGAAGGGATTGAGGGGGGGGGGACAAGAACCTTGACAGTTAATTATCTGGAGAATATGGCAATCAGAGCAGCAATGAGTGTTTCTGAGCGCCTCTCTGTTATGTGGTCCTTGGGGATGTGTTGTCATTCGACAAACAATCTGCTGAACAAAGGCTGAAGGCCTCTCAGCTCCTCTCTGCTCAGCTGTGTCTACTGCCACACCATTCTACTTTCTCTGATTATTCACCTTGACGGAAATTTCTCTCCTGTTGCTTGGTGGTAACAAACCTTGAGCTTTTTGTGTGAAAGTGTGACTCCATCTATACACACATGAGGGTTACATCAGTGTAATGGTTTGTTAAAATATGTGTCCATATGAAAAAACAAACAATAAACCCCCACTTACCTTGTGTTATCTGACCATGCAAATAGTTTTGGTTTTATTCGTCCAGGTTTTGAGATATTGGCCTCAAATCTCTCTTGGAGATTTCTTCCCCCACCCCAATACAATGGAGGTGAATGGGTTTTTGTTTGTGGTGCTCACAACATTGCAAACAAACTTTTAAAGAGTGAGCACACTCTTGATTTCTGGGCATATAATGATATGATTTGGAGCAACAAAACCGATTAAAGACATTCAGAGGTTGTCAAATCAAGTCAAAAATATAACTAAATATTTTGAATTAATAGTAATGTCAAATGGAGTGTAGTAATGTAAAGGTTTATACTTTACCCTTAACCTTTAACTTCCCTTAAACACTGGAGGCAGTGGAAACAAGTTCACCTTTTAAGTTGATATGGCGAACTTGTTGGCAAACAGTTGCCTATTTACACATATAGCAGTTATGGAGCAACATTAGCATTCATTTGGAGTGGTGTTTGTGTCCACCTGATGAATGTAAGTCCAGTATTCTCTCTCTTTTCGCTCTGTTTTTGGTCTCTACCAACTCCTGAGAAAAATATCTGGCTCTTTAGCTGCTAAATGCTCCACTATGTTCACCAGCTAGTTTCTAACTGTGTCTGTCTGCTGTTTGATGCTGGGCAGGTAGTGTACAGTGAGATTTTAGTTTTTTCTCTGAAAACAGCTGC
>LKNJ01002975.1:15091-66730 GCA_002120245.1 Maccullochella peelii | reverse complement strand
CGGATGAGTTGCTTAATTTGTGATTCGTAGCATAGGATTTGTGCCCCTGCAATGAAGAATTTGAGAAGGTGTAACTGCTGTGTTGTGTTTGTGAGAGAGAAAAAAAAAATCTCTGTGACTTCAGATTTATTGATACACATGTGTGACTATTTTCCACAACTACAAATTCCACTGCACAGGTGCTCAGATGTTTTTGCTCTAATAATACCTTCATAAAAATTTACTTTGCCGATCTTTGTAGTACTGTTACCCTTTAGTTGTTTTTACACTTAGCAGTACTATTTAGTGTTTGTGTGTGTTTGATTAGTACAGTTATTTGTCCCTACAAAAATAGAAAAGAAAAAGAAATGGTAGCATTAAAGTGAATCTATCCATTATCTATAACAACTTATCTGTAGAGGGTCGCGCAGGGCTGGAGCCGATCCCAGCTGACATTGGGCGAGAGGTGGCGTACACCCTGGACAGGTCGCCAGTCAACCACAGGGATGACACATAAAGACGGACAACCATTCACACTGACAGTCACACCTATGGGCAATTTAGACCGCCAATTAACCTTACCTTCATGTCTTTGGACACCCGGAGAAAACCCATGTAGGCAGTGTTTATGGAAACCGCTTCTAAGATTGAGGCCTCTGGGTTTCCCATGTCGGTGGTTGACTGACATTTGAGAGCTGGCGTTGCTCGGAGACACGTTTTCAACCTCGGTGGTGCGCTACTGACGGGAACATGTCATAGCCTGTGAATGTTAACACAAGACGTTATTTTCTTCTTTTTCAACAAGCCCATGTAGGACTGGTTACATTTAAATGTTTCTCCCTTTACCTTAATATTCAACATTTGGGAGGATCCATCGTGCTGTCAAGTTTGTATTCCATTCAGACAGTGGAAGCTAGCAAGCTAGGCTAACTAGCTTCCATTCGGAAAATAGAAGTTAGTTAGTCTAGCTTGCTAACGTTGGCGCTGATTCTAGACATTACTTTATAGTCACGTTATTTCAACACCTGCTGAGTGGTCGTGAGTCTAGCTAGCATTAGCGGTCTCTCTTTCATAGGTCTAAATGTTCTGATGACAAATAACTAGACTGTCAAAACTCACAGCAATGAGTAATCCTGTAACTTCAGCTCTCCATATGTTACCCAGTGATTTTAATCACAACGCGGAGTAGCATACAGAGTCACGGAGAAATGTACAGAGTGCTGAAAGGGATGGGACTTAGCAACAGCTAACAACATTGGCCCCCAGTTGATTAACTGCCAGTCTGGCCGTTGTGAAATAAAGTGATATAACAAACTATTTTTAGTGCCCGTCCACACAGATATTGGCCCAACCAAATTACCAGTACCATTGTCTGTCAGAACCAAAAATTCATGCACTAATGTAGGGGGTGCTTTCACTGCAGAAGAAATGTCTTCTTTTTGGTATTTCAATTTATTACATATTAATATAATTTATTACAATTAACTGGATTTTTGTTTCAGTTCAATTTTAAGGACATTTTTGACATGCTCATACAATCAAGCAAGGGAATGTACATCTCATTGTCTCTGTGTGTGTGTGTCTTGTGTATCCACTGTAACCTTGATCTGCTTAGCTGATTAAACTGCAGCTGGGCTGGTTCACTCATTAACCATTCTGAGTGGCTGAACCATGGGATGGTATGACTCCAGCGAGCTCCTTGATTGGCTCCTGGTGACAATCAGGACCTTTATCTATACAATCAATGTCTGTCCTCGTTTTCTTGACTTGTTTTTCCTGTCTGGACTTTTTTTTAACAATAAAACAAAAATAAAATTCATGACCTCAGTTCTGGTGTACAGTACTTGAAGAGTTTTATGATCCCCTGTGTGTTGAGAAAATTCTATGACCCGTGAGTTTGTGAAACGTCCATAAATGTGTGGTAGTAATGCTAGAAACAAGGTTGTACCTTTAAGTCCCTCAAAACTTCACATTTCCGAGAGGGTTATCTTAGTCACTTATTATGTCATCTATGGGTCCATCTATCAAACATTCAAAAGAAAGACAGGGCTAGTGGATTTAGATTAATTTACCCTGCCTGGTTCAAGTAAAGCACCTCATCTCACACACCTCAAATATTCAGATGCTATCTCAAATGGGTAATAACTTTTTCCTTCCTCCAGCATACCCTTTGTAGAATTTCTGGAAGACTCTATTGCATCAAAAAAAACGGTCAAGGACAGAGGTGGGACTTATCTCCCACCTCTATCTCACCTGTTATCTCACCTATTTTGAGTGTCATTAAACAAGGTAACTTGACCGTTGAGGCATATTTATGGTTTTCATCTTGTTGTGTTGCTTCTTTCATGTTAAATGTTTAAAGTGAAAATCTTGGTTGGAAATATTTCATGGCCTGGCAACATTTTTGAGTATCTTGCTTCATTGTCTCTCCTGGTTCTTCCACCTACTAATACTCTTAATATATGTTCTGGAATTATTCGTCACCCATGCCCTCTCCCTTGCCCCAGCAGCCAGGACAATAAGTCCAGGAAAACCTGTGCTTCTGGGATCAATTAACCCAGGCAGGCAGGCTCAGCCGAGCGCCCGTTTCTGACTATGCTCAACATAATGATAGGCTTTCAACCAGTAATGTCTTTGTTCTGGGTGGGTCTGTTTGTTTTCTTCCTCTAGTCAGATGCGAGTTTCAAGGGGGTGCATCTGAGAAGGTCTATTTCTGCCCTCTTGTTTTCGGGTCTTTTGAGTTTCCGTTGCGTTTGAAGTCTCCTTACTTAATTAAAACTTTGGGTTGGCGATCATGAATGTGGCTGAGAATGCCATGCAGAATGGCATCTTGGGTAGAACAGCGGTTGGCATTTGATGTCAGAAACCCCAAATCGCTCCCCAAATGTTTCCCTTCTTCATTTTCCTATGTTTGTGTTCATTCCTTCCCTAGTCCTATACTGGACTTTTACATGCATCCGGCGAGGTATTTTGAGGCTTGTCAGTCAATTAATCCTTTCTACTGAGTAGTGTTTGGTATTGGTTTTGCATTGGAAGCAGCTCCACTTTTTTAAGAACAGGGATTCAACAAACATTTTTATTCTTTTCTAAGGATTCTGATCTTACTTATCTATTCTTTACAGCAAAGTGCTTTGGTCTACATCACTGGTTACGTAAGTGTCAATACATGTGCGTAGTGCTAAGCTAATGCTCAAAAGTATCGCTACTGTATAGAAATAACTTCATGTAAGGGTGGAAGTCTGTCCCAGAATTTTTGATGTCCTTAGTTGTACTCCTATTGCCAGAGAATCAGCTAATGGTAGCGTGTTCTACATGCACAAGTACAAAAAGGTTCACAGCCAACTTCTGCATGACAAGAGAGAGAATATGTATATTTTAAAATAAAGACAGTTTTTGCTTACAAAATATTTTATTTTCTGTACTTTATTAATTGCACAAATAGGAAACAGGATTCAGTAAGAACTGGATTCAATGAGCACAATGTCAATCAGAATTGATAATATCTAAATAATATACAATATAGTTATCCATTACTGCAGAGGAATGGCCATCACTGATTCTGGGATCTCAACTCAGAGCTTTGTACCAACTCATAACTCCCCGACAGACACTGGGACGCACCTCCTTGCTTTGCTCTCTTGCCCCCCAGAAAAGTCCATCATCTCTTTCCCGGTTCAGTTAAGCCACCTATTTCAAGCACAGATCCTTCAATAAGTCTGAGTCAGGCAGTTTCAGGTGCTCCACACTGAAGGAACTGTTTGTATCTACTGTGGTGAGGGGGGGTTTCCATTAGCCCTGCAGAGCTGTACGTCACTCGGGTCAAGTGGTCATCTTAGAACATCTTAGGTCCATTATGTGGCTTTGGCACGAATGCACATCGTTTTCATTAATGAACTTACATAAAGAACGTTGGAGGCACATTGTTTGCTTCTGATATGCAGAAATTGACAAAAGCACACACCCTGACCGCAAAAGACGAACTGAAGTGCTCGAATTATGCAGATAGGTATAGACGACACATTTCAAGCTCAGTGGTTGGCCTCAGGCAGCCTTCCTATGGCCAACTTATGAAAGGCAGATGGCCATTTACTTGGCTCTGACATGAACACACCACTGTTCCAATTTTCTTTTCCCTTTCAAATTTAAAATATGTCTGCCCAACTGTGTAGACCTGATTCAAAGCATTCTTGTAAGTTAACGCAAGACTAACTACACATCACTTGTTAACTGTAAAGGCCTCGGTAAGCTTCAAACGAAGTAGGTTGTACGAAGTGTTGTCCAACCATGTCTGAAGGCACAAGTGTTTACATTTGTTGCGCAAGGCCACGCTGGAGAGGCGGGATGAAAAGCCTGCTGTCATAGAGAGGGAAGGGGTTGGAGGATGGAGAATTAATTGTGAAAAGTGAGATAATGGCGTACAATTTCAGACATAGTGCTGCACTCAATTATACAAACAAAGTGACAGAAGTAGTTGTGTGAAGAATGAAAAAAGAGCTTGAGGGAGAAGTTCAAACCCAAACAGGTCAATTGCTGCATAAAGTGGGCATGGTTGTTTGTCTGTTTTGGAAAGTTCTGAAAATTGTTGGATGCAGTACCCCCGAATTTGCTATTGGAAAGGGGGTTTCAGATGCTGTAAGATCATCCAACAAGCACTTTGTTTGAAGCATACTGCGGCCTTAAGTACAGACATTTGAAGTACATCGCTGTAGACAATTTTGTAATGACCTTGAGAAACAGTGTTTATTGTAGATCAGTCATGTCTGGCCAATGCCATTTAATAAAGTCAGCACTGGTGCTGATACTAGTACTGACACTAGTGACTGAGAATGCTGGAATTTCATTGACCCTAGTGACACAATTGGCAAAGTTTTACAAATCCCAACCGTGTTTGATATGGACGGGACTTGCACAAGACAGGGTTGCAGTGCTCAGACACAGTAGTCGACCTTTTCACAGCATGGTTATGATGAGGCCCTGTCCAAACATGTATTCTGACAGTTTGACTTGAGCCCATCTCGAATTTGACTTGAACCCATCCTTTCTGTGAATTGATACCTGCCCTTTATTTAGGCAAATGTTCTTGATCCTCTGTTTTGACTGACAGAAAAATCCTGTACCGCTGTCAATCAACCTGCTGTGATAGTTGACCCCAGTAAAACAGCAGCTAGTGAACTGGTGAGCTTTCCGGTTCACACAAACTTGTATGTGTGTGTGACTAAAAATAGCCAGCAAGCCTCCTGTTTGTGTGCATGGCAGACGGTGTTTACAAGGTGCCAAGTGCATCTTTGTCATCATTCACAGTTCACAGCATCGTCTGAGTGTGTGCGTGGGTGTGCGTGTGCCTGTGTGTATGTCATCTAAACACTTTCTTCCATCAGGCCATAGGGGCCACGTTCCAAGAAATGTAGGCCTGCTTCCAGTGTTATTCTGACATGCATGAAAATTTAGTGAATCTGGACATTTGATTTATTAAAACAGAAAGAGCAATCTACCTTTTGCTTTGCTGTCTAAACACAACCATATCAGTCTTTAAGTAAAAAGGGAAGTACCACTGTTGTGACATGGAAAGATTATGCTTTTATTTTCAAGGTCATACCAGTATTTTTAGATTAAAACTGATGATGTTAATGTTTATACTATATTTGACAAGTACTCTATTTTTGACAGTTTCCATGCCCGCCTCCCCACCCCGCCCCAATCCAAAGGCAGAAAGAAAGGCAGCTTATAGAGTTTGAAAGTTTATACCATGCAACCTAGTGTTCATTCTGTCAGCTATTTAGTCTTTTTCTTAGTTCTGAAATCACAAGCCCAAATGAGTCTCACACACACACACATATATTTATATTTATATATATATATTATATTATATTCTGATTTCAGATTTTATGTCAGTTGACATTTTAGCCTAGTTTTACTCAAGTATAAACATTCTAGTCAAACTTGAGCAAACATCAATTGTGTTTAACAAACTTATTTTCAAAGAAACCTATTTAGCCTTACTGCATTAAATTAAGCACAACACATTATATTAATATGTTCATTTCTTTTTCAGAGTTAAAGATTCAAATAATGTCAAGATTGGAAAAGAAGAATTGTCAGGAAGGGCTTCTGTCTCGACACTAGTATACACTCACATATTTTCCCCCGCTGCAATAGTGGGTGTAGTGTGCGGCCGTAGGGAGTGTGGTTATGTCCAGGCTCCAGCACTATTGCAGCGCCAATAGTGCTGGAGCCTGGAGGTATCCTACCGAAAAGATGATCCAGGTGTGCAGGAATACAAGTTTTGGATTTACATTGTTGTTTGAATAAAAAGTCTGTAATTTTGTCTCCTCTCCATTTGTCACTGAAATATAGATATTTTGTGTACTTCTCAAATTCTATTTTAGTCAACGATATTATATGAAGATTTAGTCAGTTTTGGTTTCATAAAGTCTGCTTTGTCTCATCAACATCTCATCTTTATCATAAAAAAGGTTGTTAATCAGTTTCTTTAACACAAATATCATTATTATAAGACCACCAATAACAACAACATTGCCACCACCACTACCAACACCAACAACCAAAGCAAAATAGAATTCAAAGCTTGTGTGTCATGATTTCAAAATGAGAAAACACTGTAGCTAAGCTGAAAATGTGCCTGACAGCCTGTATTCCATTTGAAAAACTGCAGATTTGACCCAGTGTTGGTTCTGTTCAGTATGACCAAATGTCCCTCTCACAAGCAAATAGACTCTTATGAAGTTTGATGGTCTAGCGGTATGCATTTAGCAATGAGGCTACAGTGCTGTATGCTCCATTCCCTGTTTCCCCCTTCACTGTGGACTTCACCTGTGCACCACAGGGTTTGGACTTTGAAGAGTAATGCCCGTAATCTAAGAAGTTCAAATATACTGTGTGCAAAATTTTGTCAACATTGGATCAGTTTTTCAGGACTGATTGAATAGTAGGTTTTGCACGAATTCAGAATGGCCGACAAATCAAATTCTTTATACTTCATGTTTTTCTTGAGTTTCGGAGTCAGAACGTATTGGTCAAGAAGCTACAGTAATGTTGCTTCCTATAGGGCCACCGTCTAGCCAGTCTGTAATTTCTGTCGTCTGAGGAGGAGGCAGGATTTGACTTTTTTTCTCCGGTTTTAATGCAGAACAATCTGTACTAAAAAAGATCCTCAGGCTGCATGTGTCTATGTGTGGTGATGTTTGATTGTTATTACTAATATCCACATTTTGTCCATCAGCAATTCTCATGCTGCAGAAATCAACCTTGATGACCTTGACTGACCTGTTGTTGCGGGTTTAAATGCCTTGCTGTGTTGTGACGGGTGGCCAAGAGGAAGACATTAGCGCCCCTGTTCCTGTCCACCACCCAGGGGCATTATGGGAGGGGGAGCTGGTGTCTGGCCGGTGTACAAAACTTGGCGCTTCCTGTCTCTTGTACTGCTGACATGACTTCTTTTGTGTGTGTGTATTTGTGTGTGTTTAAGAGTGTGTATGTTGTTTCGGGGTGTGTGTGTGTGTGTGTGTGTGTGTGTGTGTGTGTGTGTGTGTGAGGTGGTCACAGTTAAGGTTGAGGCTTGACCAGTTTGGAGCCAGTGAGAAGTTATTCGGTTCATTGCTGAGGCCGTGAGGGTGTGTGTTTCCTCAAAGCAAAAAGACAACTCTTATGTTTTTCAGGGGGTTATTTAAGATACATAGACCGAGAGAGATGTTTCTGCCCCTTTGTTATATTCAGTATTGTACCACACTGACTTTGTTGGCTGACTTCTGACCTTTAGAAAGGGTGAGGGCCCTGATGGTCCAGAGGTCTTCCAGGTTGGACAAAAGTAAAGCCGGTCAGCAACACTGCACTGTATCTGTCTTTGCTACCGTCTCTCCTACCTCACCAGTCTCTATATTCCCCTGTTTCTTTCACCAGCTCATTTCATTCACATAGTGGCCATATTTGATTAGTGGAGAAGATGCAGAACCAGCAATATAGTTGTTTAAATGTCAAATGAATTAATTGCACGTTTTGGAAAAATTTAAAATAAATGATGTCTCTTCTTTGCTTGTTGGTAGGACGTGTGGAATGTTTAATACTTAAGCTAATGCCCTTGCTGTGTCCGTTTCCAGATGTATGGGCGCTACACCCAGGAGCTCGGGGTGTACGCCAAAGAGGAGGCCGCTCGGCTGAGGGAGAGCGGGCAGAGGCGATCGCTCAGCGATCGAAGCCGGACCCTGGACCTGCTGGAGTACGACAAGGGACGCTGTGCCAAGTGTCGCAGTAAGTTTCATACCACATGGTCAACACTGAGATTGATGGATAAGCAACAACTGTTCAAACAGATCCACCTGAAAGGGAAACTAATCCTGTCTATTTACATAAGCTCTACAAATTAGGATCCAGCTGTTGTTATTTAGGACAAATGGCGTTAATGCTTCTGCATGGAACTTCAGCGTCTCAAAATATTCCACTCATTTGTATAAAACAGCATAATTTAGTAGAATTTTATGCTTGTAGGCAGTAGGGCTGAGCCATGTCAACATTTTACATTGTGACTTTCGGGATACACTGCTTGAATACCTGAATTAATAACAGGCGATCAATCTTAAGCCTACTGTTATTGATTTGTGCCTTTTTCGTATAATGTTCTCATTATATCATGAAATATAAACATGTAAAGCTTCTACAAAGTTTTGACATTACGGATAAAATTGATCAGAAAATGTGTTGCAGCTTTATGTGGAATGAACATTGATGCAATCGAATGGCAGAAGGCACTCACATCATTGAAGAAATAATCAAATACAGCTCAGCCCTGGTGGGCAGAGCTTATTTTAGAGATTTTATAAAATCTCCCTTTAGGATTTTTCTCAAATAGCTCCACATGAATGCTTTAGGGCTCTGTGTGAACCATAAAAAGAAGGCAAGAAAGCCTGAAATGCTTCAAATCAGCAAGATAAACTTTTTACAACCAGTTTGTGTTTTTAGAAATGAAGAGATTTGTTGCTTCATCAAAAAACCCTTGATTCAAAGAACTTTCCTATTATGTGTCAAATTCATAAAATACCATGTAACAAGCACTCGTACACTATCTCAATTCCGTACCATGGCACTTTAGATCATTGTACTGTAAATCATCGCTCACCACACCACTTTATATGTGCAACGCATGTGGAGCAGCTGAAACTGGCCTCAGTTTGAAAGAAAATGTATTAACAAGCTTCTCTGCTCTCAAATTCAAGGAATATCGTCATAGAACAGAAAAACATCACACTATCTTCATTACCAGCAAATAAAATCAGCCTACAATTGCTCTTTTCACCCTTAAGGTTTTAAATCCAGTCTGCTTCTTTATCTATATCTTTACATCTCCTTATATATGATGTACCAGATATTTCCAAGCAGTCAATGATATGTCACTGCGGTACTAAAAAGATCAGGAACAGGGTTTCACGGAACCTTTCATGTGTATTTCAATGTCACAAAACATCATATTTTTACTGTAGTGTGAGCTCCAGTCCACTGATTGGATAACTGCTCAGGATGATTTCACTGGAGCACTTCTAATGGGACTACAACACCAGATGACTCCAGTATGAAACAGCAGTCTTATTAACAGAGTTTTCTCTTATCATTGGGGCTTTTGGAGACTGACCTTCCAGATAGGGAAAAGTGGTGGGTTTATTGAAGTCTGGAAATGTCGCAGACTTGGATAAACAGTACAGGAATATTGAAGTATAGGAAAGGAGAAAGATTTTTGTTTTTAGACTGTTACAGGACAGTATCAGGACAGGATCACCTCATTAATGGTCTTTGGTGATGACTACAGTTCAGGAAAGTCATGTAATTTTACATCACGGCTACAGTGGTACCTTTTAGGAATATATTATATCAGCCCCATTAAGAGAAATGGTAACAGTATACACTCCATATAGCAGCCTGGACCATCCAAAGCATCACTGCCCAAGAGGGGAACATTTGAACATTACCTTAGTGCCGGAAATGTAATACTTAACTTCTAAAACAGACTTACTGCCTTACTCCTTTTTTGCTTTGGGAGCATTAATCATGTTGAAGAGTGGGGTAGAAAGGAAGGAAGAAAAAATGCTGCAGCGCTGAACAATCGTCACAACAACTAAAATCCTTTGCTGTGAATCTGTGGACGTCCTGTGAATTAATCCAGCATTTAAATGCATGTGTGGATTCATGTGAACATTGTGTGTGTGTGTGTGTGTGTGTGTGTGTGTGTGTGTGAGAGGCAGATGATAAAGAGATTAGATAAGACTGTGTATAGGACACATAACAGGATAACAGGCTGTAAACACAAGTAAGGAATGTCATTCAGATGCATGTGGAAGATGAGAGAGGGCGTTTTACTTATCGCACACACTCTCACTTTCTCACACACACACACACACACACACACACACACACACACAGCATCAGTTTCAGATGGTATGTGTTTGCCCTCCAGTCTGACTTGGTGACCTGTTGGGACATGCCAAAGGATCTCTACATCACCACACTGGCTTTGTCTCTCTCTCTCCTTCTCTTTTTATTAGTATGTCTCTGTGTCTCTCTATCACACCTGTTCTCAGGAAATACTGTAGACATCCTGCGAGCAGGCTCCAGCTGATGGGGGAATAGGGGACCGCCAATTTGTGCAGATGCTTGTTCTTAGTAGACGGAGCGCCCTCTGCTGTTGAGAAGTGCTCAATGCACCCAGCACTAATCTCCCATAGATATTTTGTCCTAAAATGCTGCAGATCTGTGAGTGTGTGTGTTTGTGTGTGTGTGTCCTCTGCTCTCATCTCGGTGATGAGTTTCGCTGGCAGCTGATGAGTCAGCTATCCATCTCCCTCTCCCTCCTCCTCTCATCCTCTTTGTAAGGATCAGGACACAAGAATGCCAGCAGTTGAACTGATTTGTCCCTCGGCAGGTAGCTTCAAGCGTAAGAGATTTGATCTGTATTGCACTGCGGCCTCACACACATGCTTTTCTCTCTGCGTGAGAAAAAGGCAAATATAAACACACACAGGGTGAGTTAAAGGCATAAAATAAGAGGCGACTGGCTGAAAATATATGTAAATATAAAGTAAACACACACACATTCTTCTTCATTGCTGCTGTGGGTTATGACTGCAGCTGCTGTGGGAGAGAGGGACACACACACACAAATACACAGTATTCCCCTGCTTAGATCGGCACAATCTCTCTTTATTATTGCTCACTCGTACTGTTTTGTTATTCATATTTTATACTCATGCACACACACACACACACACACACACACACACACACACACACACACACACACACGGAGGAATCTTCCTTTTCATTTGCTGGTGTTTAAATGATGCTGAATAGTGTAGCCAGCAGCAGAATCTCCAGCCTATCATCTGCACTCTCTGGCCCCTTAGGAGCTGTCATCATTTTAACTATGTGTTAACAGTGTGTGTGTGTGTGTGTGTGTGTGTGTGTTTTATGATATGCTGGTACAACTCCTCCAACAGCCAGGCAGTCCCAGCATCTCCAGGCATTGTTCACGGTGACATATAATGACAGCAGAGCAGCTCGAACAACAGGCTCTGTAATTATGGCCAGCAGTGTAGCAGACAGAGCGCATTTCAGTCGCAAGATGCTGCTGGCAGTTCACTGTACTGCCGAGCCTGTTAATATTTATACAATGTCACCTTTAATGCTTGTCAATTTATATAGAACAGCATGAAAAATGGGGCTTTTTTTTTAGATTTCAGATTTTTAAAATTTGCTTTATTTGAAACAGCTCTGAGGTCTAATGACCATTTAACTTCCACATAAAGTATCATTACTTAAAAGTTTCTATCACAGTATATTTTAACAGTAATGGTAGATCAAGGTACATACTGCCCTACAAAGCCAAAATGCAGTAACTACATATTTAGTCTAAATTAAGTTATGGCCAGAAGCTGACTTGTTGATATGTTGTAACATATATGTTTTTTCATGCCATGGACATGTAGCCTATATCAAGGAAAATAGCAACACTAAATTCAGCTAAATTAAGCTAAATTTACTTACTTTTTCACTTATTTGTTTCCTGTTTCCTCAGTAATATAGTGTATTATTCCACATAAGTAAGGCAGTAGCTAAATTTGGTCATGGCAGAAAAAAACTAGCTAAACTAAAGCTAGCTAAACTAGTCCTGCTAGCCTAGCTTAGCAGGGTAGCGGTAACTGCCATCTCAGCTTGTGACTCTTAAAGAAGACAAAATTAGGTGTTACAGTTGATATACTTTTGAACCACATATTTAAACGTAATACATTTTCAATTAATTTATCATAGTAATGTCTAGGTAATTGATAGAAAGCTGAAAGAACACATTTTGTTTGTATGTTTAGCCTAAATGATTTCATTCTTTCTCAGCTTGAGCTTTTCTGTAGTCACTTCTCTTCTGGCAGTGTTTCTGGCAGTGTACTGTATTTATACTTGGAATACAATAACATATTCTTTAAAGTAGTACAAGACTTAGTAGCTGTAGCCTGGAAATAACTGTTAGGTTGCTGTTAATTATGTTTAGGCCACTCTGTGTATATTATATTTCAGATACATTGTTCATAAACTTAAACACTATTTTCAAAAGCTGCGTCTCAGTTTTAGCTTCACCAAATGAGCTACCAGTGTGCCTAATTTGAACTTAACATTGCCTTCTGTTATTTTAAAAACTGCCCCATTTAGTTGGCACTACAAATGAGTGAAACACACGGGACAACACGCATGTAGGTGTATGAAAAAGCTCTTTCCGCATCAAAAATGTGTCACATAGAAACACTGAAAAAGAACAGAAATTCTGACTGTATGCCACTTTAGTTTTCAAGAACATGAGTAGAGTGACTGTATTACCACAGAGTCAGAGTAAAGTAGCCCATTTAATCATTATCATTTTTACTTCTTATAATGAATCACATGTTTAGCACAGATAATAATCTCAGGCAAAACTCTAGAGGTTTCAGTCCTGTGGATGAATTGTTGTGTTGCCTGCCAAAATGCAAAAGTCAACAGTCGTTTCATCTGTACAACCTGGAAAAGTAAAAGAATTTACTGGCCATAACTTTCTTTTCACTTATCTACCTCAAAGGTCTCTCTGACATATCTGCAGTGCTGCTCCTGAACCTGTAGCCCAATATAAGAATTGTGAATTGTGAATTGTAGAATGTACACACTTTAATTTTTAGCTTTTAACTGGTGACTTTTAAGGCTTGACTGGCTCTGCCCCCATAGCTACACTCCACATCTATCTCTCCCTTACGAGGCAGAGCCCAGTCCTGCCAGGGCACCTTTGTCCTTTCCAAGGCTGTGGAAAAAGATGAGTGGATCTTTTTGTAAGACATGTACATTTGCTCAAGGTCAAACAATCAGAGTAACTTGTTCTGAATTGCAATTGTTAAAAATAGACATTTGTTGGGGGACTGGTGATCTTTGAGGTAATTTCATAAAGCTGCTTTACCTGCAGTTTTCTAGCTGCAGATAATTTATCAGGTTGCAGCCAAGATTTGCTGTTCAGTTTTGGAACTGAAATCAGCAAGTGTCTTTGGTACATGATGCTTCAGTGATTGTGAATACTGTAATCTTATGAGATCTTATGGTTTATCTATTTTTGTTGACATTTTCTGAGTGATGTTGAGTTTCCATTAACAACTATTTAACTGAAGTTTTGTTAGGAGTCAAAGGCAAAATTTAGCCATATGACACATTGTACCATCTTTTATTCATTTATACTTTCAATTGTTAACCTCCATCAATGCAATTGTTCCTCCAATTGGCAACCATTTAACTGATAATCTCCTAATAGGTGCATCTGATGTGATCAGCTATGTAAATAGATTATAGAATAATCACACCAAGTTCCACTTCTACTGTAACTCTGATTTGAAGTGGTGACAGGTCCTACTTTTTCTCGGTAGCTGGGTATACGTACATCACGAGTTGGTTAACTGACTTGTTCATGTTCTCCTGTTTTGTGATTGGAAAATTGGATGGAGGTGATTAATTAGCCAATAATAACGCAGCCTTCCAGGCTATCTGTAGCAAGAAATGGCAAGAAAGGATACAAATACCACAAGGAGCTGAATGCTCCAGTCGCTGTTGTTCAGTTAGTTATATGAAGTGCATTGCTTTTCATACAGGACTCCCTACTGTGACTGGCCATGTTGAATCAGCATTTTATTTGAGTTGGCATCTACAATGTTGCTTCTTTCACCCAGCCAGAACAAATTGGTTTGAACAGATGAACAGAGTGAGTGACCAGTTGACATTGCTATTTGTAGAGCTCTGTGCAGCTGCTAAAATTAGCTTAATTTAATAAGGATTGCCAACTATTTTCAGTAAATATGTCCACTCTTCAGGGGGCACACAACCTTTGAAAGGTAACACTGGTAAAGCTGCTCGGACCTGCCGGGTCAGGTCACATGTCTTTGGAAGTGAATGAAGTACTCAGATCTTATACTTAATATATAATCATATTATTAGATGTTAATATTGATGTATCTATGTGTGAGCAGCATTTTACTGCTTTAGCTGCTCGATACGGGGCTAGTTTATGTACTAGTTTACTGCTTTATATACTATTGGCTAGTTTTAGTCCAGTGGTTGCAAACCTAGGGTTCAGGCCCCCACCAAAGGGTCATAAGATAAATCTTGGGGGTCGTGAGATGATTAACGGGATAGAAGAAAAAGGAAAAAAATGAATTTCTGCTACACAAATTTATATTCATGTTTTGGATTTTCTCTAATCTTTGCCTTCTTTTAAAAAATATTGAACATTTTGACTTCTTTAGGCCTCCAATTGTAATTAAATTAAAGCATCTGAGAAGTTTAGGGGTGAAATGTATCTTTGGTGGAACTGCTAACAACTCATAGACTTTTGGAAACATGACAAGGAGACACAACTCTAACAGCTCAACAGCTAAAAATGTTGGGAATGACTGGTTTCATCTTTTACATTGTGTTGAATTTTATAAGCTTATCACATGTTTTTGTTTTTGTTTTTTCCTGTAAAACCTAAATCTGCAAAGTAACTAGTAACCTCATCTGTCAAATAAATGTAGTGGAGTAAAAAGTCCAATATTTCCCTCTGAATTGTAGTCGAGTAGAAGTAGAAAGTAGTGTAAAATTGATACAGGACTTGAATAAACTGATATTTAGTTACTTTCCACAATACTTGTCTTTCATATGTCAAATGTTTTTTTGGTATGTCCATTTTTCTGTCCCATTAGTGTCAATGACAGTTAGGATAGTTATGACAGTTTTGAATTTGGTCTTTTTAGTGAATAACTTCTGCTCATAAATACAGGGAGTAAAACATTCTGGCCTCATAAGGGAAACTGGCAACTTAGAGTAGCAAAGCTGACTGGGTTTCATACCCACAATGCCTCCATTTGGAGACCATAAACTGGAAAACAAGTGCCACAAGGATGAACAGACGGTGTTTTCACTGACTGTTGGCTATTCAACCACCCAGTGTAGTCCTTTGGGAAAGCTTGTTATTTTGTCAGCAGACCAGCAGGCTGCAGCATTGAGCTTCACTGCAGCACACACAGAAGGGAGCTCAAGGTAGAAGACCTGGGGTAGAAATAAGACACGGACTCAGAGAGGGAGTATGATTCTGGCAGTTCCCTCCTCTTTTGTTGTGGTGGTGGTGTGTGTGCGTGCTTGTGCTCAGATGTGCAATCTCTGGACGTCAGGGAGCATCTTGTCAGCCTCTGTCAGCCTGCCTGTTCACGCTGCGTCAATTGGACACACACAAATATGTTGTATATTCTTCCATAATCCATCTAGTATTTTTGCCATTTCACACTGAATTTAAATGTTAGGGTGAGGTTAAGCCTAATATCATTTCCTTATGTAGCCACCAAAGTAATTTCATTCTATTTGATGATCGCAGGTGAAACAATTGAATTTCCCGTGTGTTACTGTGCTCTAAAGGTTGATGGCATAAAGATACTGCGTCTCATTTGAGACTGACCATTTTAAATTGAATCCCCGCGTCAGACAGGGTTAAAAGGTAAGGATTACACAAGCAGTGTGATTACATTACTTTGTGTGTGTGCAGCTTAACGAATTCTGTTAAAAGAGTTCAGCCATGATACTGGATGTATTCAGCTGACAAGAAGAAGTTGCCCTGCCACACACACACACACACACACACACACACACACACACACACACACGCACACACACCGTGCAGCGGTAGAAGGTAACTCTGTGATGCACCAATTCAAATCCCAGTCAAGCTTTATTTATCCACAGATGTGACTTAGTGATCTGATGGGAGTTGCCAAAGCAAATTTACATCAACCCCATTGACTCTTTTTTCCCCCTCTGTTTCTTTCTCTGTCTGTTTGTGCTGTTTCTCAGTTGAATTCAACATTTTTTTTGTCAATAATTTGTCTACAAAGAGTAAAGTAAAAGATCATGTTCTTGTCTTGTAACAAAAGAGAAACTAGGAGAAACATTCAGATAATGAAATGTCTATTTTTATCTCTCTATCTCAGTCTCTCTTCCTTTCTTTGTCTCTGTTGCTGTGGGAAGCGGGGGTCGGGTCACCACTAGCTTTTGTAACCGTGTGTGTGTGTGTGTGTGTGCACGCGCGTGTGTGTGTGCGCGTAGAAAGTCAGTCTTAAGGCTGCTGTCATTCACTCTCATTGCTGATGTCACGGGTTCCCATATGGACTCCCAGCATCCCAGAAGAGACACACACACACACACACACACACACACACACACACACACACACACACACATAGCGTTTTGCTTCAACAGGTGTGATGTCAGCAGGAGATCAGCATGGCGCCGCATGTTGCTATGGTGACCGGCAGGCGCCTGGTGACCAACAGTTGCTCACATGCTCTTGTCGTCTTTCCTTTCTTTTCCTTTTCCTTCTTTTTCTTTGCTTTCCTCTCTGTTTTCTGCTTCCCTTGTCTCTTCTCCTCTCCTCTATTTTCATCTCCTCATCTTTCCCCTGTCCTCCTCCTCTTTACTTTTTTTCTCCCGTCTTCCTCCTGTCTATATTCTCCCCACTCGCCCGTCCATTGGTTGGGTAAAAGCTGGATTAAAATGGCAGAGCAGAAAAGCACCTGATAGGCTGATGGCAGGTCCAGGTGGGGAATGGACACATTTGTCATGGGACACACACACGTGTATGCATGCGCACACAAACACACGCCGACACACACGTACACTTTCATACTCGTTAACCAATGACACTTCCCATGTTGCCACTTTGGTGACCTGCGTGGGGTGCAGGTTCATGTATTTTGTGCACACCTGTGTGTGCATGTGTGTTGGAGTGTGTGAGCTCGTAAGTGCATATGAGTGCACCTGCAGGTGTGTGTTCCCAGCCTTCTAATTCTCTCTGATGTGTTGTCACAGCAGTTTAGCGAGGATTAGCAAAACACATTTGGAATTTAAATTTTGAATTACCTTTATTGGACAGTAAAACCAACAACACTACCAAATAAATATCCAAATACATTCCAGTTCTTGAGTAAACAAGAATAATAAATAAACCAACCAATTCTTAATAAGCCAGCACAAATGCACGAAGAATTAGTGATTAGATGAAGAGATTAAGAGGATAAAAAGATGGAAGTCTTTCTCAGACTGTTGATGCTGTTTAGCTGCCTTTTAAAGTCCCTCAGTCAGTTTCAGTCAGGTGTAGCATTTCAGGTGAAGGCTGAAAGTTAAAAGATTAACTCCTGTCCTTGCTGTCTGCCTCTTCATCAGTAGTCATACTGGTCACACACACATACCCAATGCACTGCTCTGCTGGCTGTACCATTCTCTGTCAGCTGGAATAAACACACAAATGACACCATGGTGGGTGCTGTGAAATTTATAGTGGGTTACAGCAAAAAAAGAAAAAATTACTTTCCAACTTATTTACACGCTCAGTGCATTATATAGAATTCAGCGCTGCTAAGGCAGAGACCAAACTACTTTCTGAACCATTGCAACTCCACAAATCAATATTTTTATACTAACAATGGATCAGATAACTTTGTGTAATGTGAAAGATGTCGCTTTTAGAGACAAACCCAAAGAGAATTATCACCCATCTCTGCAGTTCCTTTTTCCAGCAATAGCTGTCTGCTGTTGGTGCTGGGCAGGAAAATGTCTAAGTGAGAGAGAGATTTTTCTCAGGAGTTGGTGGAGACCAAAACAGAACTGAAAAGAGTACTTTTTAGTAGTATGAAGAATACTTCATGTAGCCAGAAATGCACCTCTAAATGAATGCTAATTTAGAGCTACAACCAATGATTATTTACACTGTCAATTAACCCTGTGGCTGGGGACCTTTTGTTGGGACCTCTCTCTCCCTCATTTCTCGTCATCTGGTGCTGTCTAGTAAGGCATCAAATGCCCAAATAAATACTTATGGTAGAATGGTATTCATTTGTTGGATCCATTAATGGTGTTCCTCAGGTCAAATTTACCCGGGACACAATTGAATTTTTAATTCGGTACAGAAAACATAATTGTTTATTTTAAGTTTACATTTCCTGGAACATGGATAACACGCGAAGTGTCTGGCATTTTTTGTGTTACCACTGCCTTGCCCGAGGCTACATTCAGATAGAATCAGGTGCTGGGGCGAAAATGCAGAATTTCCCATTCATTTGAACAGGGGTACTGCATTCAGGTTGCGGCAGTGTGGGCCGCAGGGGATGCTGAAAAAACGCAGCAAAACAGAATCAACTTTTGGAGAAATGCAACCCGACGTCACGCATTGCAGCATTAGCTGTTTACCTTAATATTCCACTGTTTATCGAGCAACTGTGAAGATGGACGAGAGACTGCTCGATCAGCGCCGTGATGACTGTACATCAGCTGTTCAACCCTGCCACGAGAGAGTACAAAGACATTAATCGCCGTGCAGTTGTTTGGTGTTGTATCGCTCTTCAAGCTGGGATTGCTGGTTAGTATGTGACACTCCCACACTGCCGCGCAACCCTGCGTTGAATCACCGTAATGCCTGCTTCTGTCTGAAAGCAGCCTAACTCCTCTAGAAAGAGCACTCTCTGCTTGAGCTACCCATAGTGCCAGCCTGGGTCCGACAATAAAACCTTTTTCGGTCAGTAACAGGTAAAACACCTGTTAGGGGGGAGAGGGTATAGCATGTGCACTTAAAGAAAATATGTCGTGTTACATGTTCTAAAATGACAAACCAATTTTTTTGACCTGAAGACTACATAAAGTTCATTCTTCTATATTTATTTTTGGTTAATCACTGAGTCATTATGTGTGTAAAAGAAGTTTTCACACTGTGAGGCGCTCCTTTCCAGGGGGGTGCTGAAGAGTTGCAAGGGAGGGTCGCGGATGGACAAACGTGAGGAAAAGTTACTGCACGAGGTGAAAGAGACAGATGCATGCGTGTGCTAAATAAATCAGGAAGTTAGTTGTTGTAGTTTGGCCCGCTCACCAACACACAGCTAATGGAGGCTATTAAGGTACTTTAACATCCCTGGCACCCTAGTGCTGCAATTTGCGTCTCCTGATACATATATTTTTAGACTCAGTGTGACTTACACTTTCCGAGGATATCATTATGTGAATATGAATAAATGTCCATAAATCAACTTACATAGAAAAAAGCATGCTCCTTATAACTCCAGAACTTGCCTGAGAAACATCATGTTTTTAAGTTTTCTTTAGTATCAAAGTAATCCACTGATAGGTGTCTGTACATCCATGGGTACAGCGCAAACAGGAGCTGCCAATAGATATACCGGCATACTTTTAATGGTGCCAAAATGTAAAAAATGCAAAAGGGCTTAAAAAAACGGAGTTCACGTTGCTTTATAAATGACTCAAATAATTAATTGATTATTAAAATTGTTGACAATTAATTATCTGGGAATTGATTAAGTAACTAAACATTTCAGCTCTGAACGTGTTGCCATAAAAAAAGTTTTAAGGTTATACATCAGGCATCTGTATCTGTATCTGTCAGCTTGTTGGACTTGGTGAACAACGTACACAAGAAAGTCATGCATTTTTATACATGATTCACAATGGAGACCCGTAAGGTGAACTACCCCCACATAATATGCACTGACATTATTAATGTTCCCATCACAAAGATCTCATTCCATGCAACTGAGAGCTCATGGGTTTTTTTCATATTTTCTACTTGTGGCCACTTGAAATGCTTAAAAGTTTTTAAATTATAGCTGTGATCAAGGTAATGTACCGGGAACCGAAGCATGATTGGATTATGGCTTATGACACACTTCACTTCATCGTGGACTGCATTTTCCAAATCAGCAGTGAATAGGCAACATTAGCCTGGCAAATGATTGAAAAACACATGCTGTTTCACCATTTACACAAACTCCCTAAAACACACACACACACATTCTTTTTGAATATATACCTGAGCCATATGAGTTTGAGTCCTGCCCGTGTGTGTGTTGTGCACACACACACACACACACACACACACAAACTGTGTTTGTGTGAGAGAGCGAGGGAACTTTCACTTTAATATATAAGTAAACAAGGAGACTTAGGCCACTGATCAATATTTGATTCAGTGCCACTCGAGCAGATTGTGTGTGTGTGTGTGTGTGTGTGTGTGTGTGTGTGTGGTGATCTTGGACTTCTGTTGTCCATTGCTTTTACTATAGAGGTTGTGGCACTGGTCCAATGTGTGTGTCAGCAGAGAGAATGGTCACTAGCCACAGTGTTTATTTCGGGGACAGCAGGTTGAGCCAAGATGGCACCCATAACAACAATAGCTGGGAGCATTAAGATGGTGACATCACATTTAACATTGCTACACCTGTCCCAAGGTGCCCGATGTCTAAATTAGGGTTCCCATGGTTATTCCAACTCACAGCGATAGAGGGGACGCCGCCAAGCAGAGACATTCAGTTCCATCAGTTGGGATACGAGCTGGTGCACTGTGTGGAATTGGCTTTAGACAGCTGAAGGATGCTGTTGTATTCAGTGCCATTGCTCATCAACTCAGACACAAGACAGACACACACTGATTGTCTTCTTAAGATGATATATTTAGTGATGTTTGATTCTTCAAATCACTAAATTAAAAGCCTTGAAATCCTTTTCAATCAGCCAATCTGAGGAGAAGAGAGGGAGAACATACAAAGCAATGCAAGTTCCTTTATAATTTTGACAAAGTGTGTTTGTGTCTGTCATTAGTCCATTTGTCCTCAGGTGAGATTTTGCAGGAAATTAACAGGAGTACAGTAAGTTTTAGCATAAAGAAAGATCTTTACCAAAGCAGAAAATTAGGGCTTAAACAATTAATTTATTCATGAATTAGGCAATTAACAGCAAATGACCTATGACTGGGAAACTATGTTCAGTATTTTCACATTTTTATAGACTAAACCAGGGGTTCTCAACCTTTTAAAACTTAAGGCCCACTTCTGATTGTTAAAAAATTTCCAAGGACCACCTTCCCAAATAAATGAGAAAAAAAAAACATGACATCCCAGGTGCTTTGTGTTTAAGTGTCTCTGGAGTGTCGATGGTTTTAGTGCCTCATTTGACAGGATTTCAGCACATTCAACACACTGCTTTACACTGCCTGCCACTATAAATCCAAATGTATTCAGGCTCATATTTCGTTTTGGAGCTTTTACTGGTGCAGGGTTGTCTTTCATATCACTTTTTTGTTTCAAAAACTGCTCCATTTTGTGTCACTCCATCCGAGGGAACATTAGCTAGCTAACAGTGGCAAAACAAGTTTGTCTCAACCTGATGATGTGTCGTGATTGGCTGGTGATATTGAGACGTAACTGACGTCATTGAAATTATGCATTTTAGTTTGACGTTTTGTATTTATGTGAATCCTTGAGCATATACTAGCTTTGTAAATTACAAAAAAATGTTTTTATTTTTTTTATTTTAATCTAACCATTTGGCATTACCACTGCCTCCGCGGCCCACTAGCCCACCATTGGGCTGCGGCCCACTGGTTGAGAATGGCTGGACTAAACAACTAATAGTTTAATTAAAAAAAATTGCAATAATTACTTTCCAATAGATTAATCCATTGAAAACTACTGTTATTTCCAGCTCTTGTTAGGACATAAAGAAATACACTGGCAGGGACAGAAGCTGTATAGTCACCTCGCTAAGTGTGCAGTCTAAGCTGTAGTTACAGATTGTGCTACTTTTTTTTTGTCCCTCACAAGTTAGCCACTGTAGTTTGTGAACACATTGTGAACACTGGCCAGCTAAGCATTACTCAACACAAGGTGAGGATCATTATATTAGCTTTTGGGAAAACTGAATAAATTAAAAAAAGTAAACATTTGTTACACAACTATGTGTAGTTCAGTTTAGTTTCTACTGAAATATTTGCTTCCATAAAAGGCAAAGTCATTCATAAATAAGCCACAGTTACAAAACTTGGCTATATGGCAACACTGATGAGTAGAGTATCTCTCAGTATGAGTAGTTTGACTGAATACCTATTCTGGGTCAATTATTCTGTTTCCATGATGACAGTTTCACTTGACCTCCTCTCTGGACATACTTGTCTTCTCTCTGCAGTGGGGAAAGAAGTGACTTTTCCAGCAATAATACTGTCACTGAGGGACTCACAGGGTTGCCAAAGTCATCAGGTTTCTAAATGTGCTGGGAGCAGTTTTAAGGAGTGATGCTGTACGCAGGTTGAGTTTCTCTCAGCCTACTGGAAGATTTTGAAAAATGCAAGACAGTGAGGATGAAGAATGGGGCAGAGCATCGGGATTTCAGGGTTTGGCCGCGTTGTTGAGAGGAGGAAGAGGATGGGTCACTCCTCCGGCAATATAATAAACTAGTAAAGACAGGGGAGGGAAATAAAATACAGTTACTATAAAAGTCTACTTCCTATATTAATATTATGGTAAGTAGTATTTGAAAAATGCAAATCTATTCAAATATGCAATTTTAAGGAGAACACTGATTCATCCCCCTGAAACAGATTCTCATTTGTAATGGCTGATTTGCTATGGTCACTGTCACTTTACTTAATACTGAGTCAGTGGGTAGGTACAGTAAAAGCAGCTTCATTTCAGGTTTATTTGTCCAGAGGTACTACAGTCTTCTAGTGCAGATATATAAATCAGTAGGCTGTGCGTGAGTTGTTGACAGTATTTACTGTAGCTGTAACCATGCAGGCCAAAGCTTTATTAATGCCATCATTAATGTTTATGTGTTTGGATTGTGGTAGCAACATGTGGCTTTCATAGCCAGCTCCTCTCACTTTGAAATCGATGGTTATTAAACACCAATAGACATGGTGAAGTCAGCATCCTCCTTTCTTGGTTACTTTCCAGCTTTTGTTTTTCTTTTTTTTTTTTTTACAGATGTTTTCTTCTCTCTTTGGTTTCAACTATTTGCTGTGTTTTTTGCCTCCTCCTCCTCCTTCCTGTGTTCCTCTTATATTCTAATATGTCCTCCTTTTCTTTCCTTTTCCTCCCATAATTCCTCCTTTTCTTTTATCCTCTTCTCCTCTGATCCTGTATTTCTTCTCTTCCTCCTCTTCTATCTCCTTTTTGTTTCTATCTTTTCAGCCACTTTCTTCCCCTTTTCCCCTAATCCCTCATCTCCTTTTCCCTTTTCTCTCCCTTTTTTCTCCCCCAGTCTCCTATCATTCTTTACTTTTTCCTCTCCTTCCTCCTCAACACCATGACTTCCCTTCTCTTTCTTTTCCTCTCCATCTTTTCTTACCACTCAGCTCTCTTCAAATCCCTCTCTGTTTGAATCAGAGCTCCACAACACTCACACACACATATTTTTCCATACTTTGCAGGTGTGTATCCAGACTTGGATGAGAGCAGAAATCTTATCTTTATATTTTAAATTCAAATCATCTTCATAAAAAAACGGAATTTTTGTGAAAGAAACAAATGGGACCAACTTTTAAAAACAAATTAATATATATAGTTTTTCATTATATCACTGTGTTTATGCAGATATATCAGTTTGTCCTTAGTGGACTTATTTTAAAAATAGGCAGGCTATCGAAAGACCTTAGCCTGAAATTACTCTTTGATTAGACTCCATGTCATCATGACTTGTTTTATTGTTAGACTGTTTCAGGGGAGATTTTGCCGGTCGAAATGACAAATGTCATTTTATCAGCTGTCGCTAGGCAGCTAATGAAGCTAACATTAGCTCTATGATCTGGTTGAAAACTCTAAATGTTTCCAGCTGACGCATTTTAAGAGAGCTCTGTAAAAGGGTCTTAAATATGCACTTGATGGCTGCACACATGATATCATGCTAAAAGACTGAGGTTAAAGCTACATGTCCAAGGCAAAAAGTCAGCATCCTCAACGGCTGAAGATCCTAGAAGACATGGAAATAAAGGAGCAGCCTTGTCCGTGTATTGCAGTGTAGTGCTAGTTCGTCCTGGTATTATAATACAGTATTTTAAATAAAAATTTAATTAAAATGTTATCCATGCTCACATAGCCGTTGGATGTTTGGGTGCTTACTATAGAAAAACATATTTGGACAGGAAACACAGTGGTTATATCAGTGCTTTAATGTTTGTACTTTCAAACAGGGTGTTTCACTTTTACAAGAGAAAAAGATTGAGGATGAGAACTCTTGCTCTTGTGTGTTTGGTTTTGGATAGCCTAAAAAGAAGCACACCATCCCCCAAACTCTGTAGATATTGAATATTGCTCTTATTAGAGCCCCATGCACACCTTTTCAGCATGTGTAAAAATCCAAAGCTTGACAGGCCTGCTGTGCCTAGTTAGGGTTGCTAAGCTATAACTGGACAATCACTGTTTTTGTGTGTGGTATTTAGCGCACGTGCAATTTCAAAAATAAATATTACCTAGTGGCAGCTTTCATCCATTAATACAATATTAGTGTATGTTCTACTCTATGTGAGTCAATCGCGCTAAATCATTCATTACCCACACTTATTATTAAACCGTCTGTCTTTTATTTCCACTTCTCCTTTTTATATTTCCTGCTCTGTTTCTCCGTCCTTATCTCCTACTCTCCCCTCTCCTTCTCCTCCTCCTCTTTGTCTCATCCCCACTCCTCCAACACTTATCCTTCTCTGTCGGATGGTTTGCATTCTCCCATCACTTCCTCGCCCCTCTTCCCCTCTCCGCTGCTGCTCGTTCATTTGTTGTGTTGCTGAGTTTGCACAGGGCTGACATCAATCATAAACTAATAATGTTATGTGGAAAAATGGATAAAGAGAGAGATTTTTCTTTTGTTATTTTTTACATTGAAGGAAAGGAAACTTGTTTAAAACTAAGGATGGATTGTTTGGGGGAAAAACTGTGTACATCCATAAAATGAATACACACATACACAGGGGGACACTACTTGTGTTTAACTATGTCATGTGGTCTATTTGTTCTCCAGGGTCAGGGTACCCATATGTTCTGGAAGCCCCAGCCCAGGACTTTATCTCTGGTAAACAAACCAACAAACAAACAAACAAAAAACGTCCGTATCTGCCCCTGAAACTACCAACTACCAACCAACTGAACGCTGCTACAGCTAATACTGCTGCTAATACTATTCCATCATTAATATTTAATATGTGGTCAATAAGTGTTGCTCTGACTGTATCAAGTGCTTGAGAAACGTTTCCCTCGCTTTGCGACATATTAATGCCGCCATCAGTTAAAGTCACACGGTTGGTCTCTGCAGATTCCAACTGTGTGTGTGTGTGTGTGTGTGTGTGTCTGAGGGCAAAAAAAAAAGGAAAAATAAAAGCACAAGCCGAAAGTCTGATCCTGCAGTTTGCAAATTGGCGCCCTCACAAACACACACACACACACACACGCACACACCCACGCACACACCCACGCACACATGCACACTCACCTTGTGGCTTTATATTAATCAACAGCCAACATGAAAAATATCTTTGTGCACATATTATTCCCATTCCACTGTGTGTCTGTGTGCCAAAGAATACTAACTCGCCCAGCCTGGCCTTATTACAGCTAGCCCCGAGCACTAATGGAAAGTAATAAAGAGCTCTGAGCATCTTAGTTTAGTGGTGTGTGTGTGTGTGTGTGTGTGTGTGTGTGTGTGTGTGTGTGAGAGAGAGAGAGAGTGGTTCTGAGTAGGTAGTGCAAGCTGCAGACAAGCATGGTGATCAATGTCTCCCTTCTCTCTGCTGCTCGAGAACAGACAAATGTGCAATGGCCACATACACACACACACACACACACACACACACGCATGTATATAGGTTTTTTTTTCATCAACTGTGTGCAGTGTGTTTCAGTGTGTTTGTTTCTGTGTTCGCATTCGCCTGCAACTTTTAATACCTTTTGTTTCTCCTAAGATTGATGGTGCGTTTGCTTCATTTCTCCACTCCCATATGTATGAATGTATACACACATGTGAAGTAATCTTGTATGTACAGTACATATATGTATATACCGTATGTAAGTGTGTGTTGCTGTCAGTTTAAAGAATGCATGTATGTGCAATGGAAATGCTCTGAAATTGGTTACGCCAGGGTATAGAAGTGTAAATCAGCACACTTGTGTGTCTGCAGAGGACTGCAGAACGGAAGCGCTGACTCTGCAACAGCAGAGATGGGTGGTGGGAGGGTTGGGGGGCTTGGAAATGAATGGATGCGGAGCGGAAATGGAAGGATGATTTTAAAGAGGTGGAAAACTTAACAGAGAGGGGCAGAGGGAGAAAAAAACTAAAGAGAGGAGGGAGGGAAAGAAATAAAAGAAAAGAGATGGAGAGGGAGTTCATGGCAAAGGTCTAGGGCTTGGACGGATACAATCAATTGAGATAGAATGAGAGAGAAAGAGAGAAGCAGTGCAGAGAGTTAGCAGCAGGTCCCTTGGTTTTTGGTTCACCAGGCTTTCATCCAGGAAATGAAACTACTTACCTCCCCCCTGTGTGATCGGGCTAAACACACACACACACACACACACACACACACACACACACACACACACACACACAAAGAGAGAGAAACATATTTCCCAACGCATTTAAACCACATGCAGACAAATGTACTCGCCCACACTTACATTGATGGACTGCTATTGTCATCATCAGTGCCACCATCTGCCTTGTCTTGACTCTAAATATGTGTCCGTAGTGTGTGTGTGTGTGTGTGTGTGTGTGTGTATCAGTAGTGTGTGTCTGTGTGTCCGTAGTGTGTGTTGCCACTGGAGAAATCATGCCGCTGCTTTCTCAATCACATCATCCCAGCCTCAGTGTTGATGCAGTGCTAATTTTGTTCATCATCGCCAGTGTTTGACTATTGCTTAATTGAGAATCATAAAACAGAAGAAGCATTAGTTCAAACATTTAGTCCCACTCTGAGTCATTTTTAATGCCAAGTAAACACACGTCTTAGCTCATAGAAGTTTATTTTAAACACAAACTATCCAACTGGCTGATATTATTGGCCGATATAAACTAAATACAGTATTGTATTGGCATATATGTTGGACAATAAGTAACAAGAATTTGCAGTACAGAGGTGCAATAGATATTTGAGTTAATTTGAAAACAGCACAACATTTACATAGTTTGTCCACCAGACGACACAGACAATATAATACATATTTTGGTCACTATTTATTTATTTATTTATTTCACAGGATCATTAGCAAAAATTTGTTTTGTGTTTATGTAAAAAAATAATGAATGAATTGTGGATGAATGTCGACCGTCCTCAAAAGCTCTTATTAATCAAGAGAAACAATGCACTGCTGATCTCTAACCTCACTTCCTGTCTCAATTTTGATTCATTTCAAACCATTGGTTCCAGGAGAGGAGGTTACCATGACAGCAAAGTTTGGGGTCACACTCCCAGAAAGCAGGAGTCAGCGTGTGGGAGGCTGGCTCTGTAGGTTCCAGAGCTCTAATGAGACAGAGGGGAGGAGGGACCTCTTGGGGAGAGAGAGAGAAATAAATCCAGTCGCCTTAAGACCCTAAAGCATCCATTAGAGTTGATATTAGGGTCATAGTATTGATCTTTGGATGTGTGTGTGTTCGGTTGAAGATGAAAAGCTGTATTTGTGGAAAAAGTTCAGTGTTCCGAAAAATGAGACTGATCCAGACAGCTGACCAGGGACAGAAAAGGTTGGTTATATTCTATTCTATTCTATTATTATAAGGCTGTCAGCTTTCACTTGCATGCTGATGCTAGTATTTCTTGCTAGAGTAACACTGCAAAAGACATGAAAACTGTTACAGCGCATGTGTGTTTTACGGTTCGGTTCCATTTTGGATCCAGTTCCAAGTTGGTAAAATGCACCAAGTCTAACAAATGTGTCATGAAATCTTGTGCCTCCTCTCTCCCTTCTTGTTAACAAAGAGCAATGTACACACCATTCAAGTTCAACATTACTCTGGCTAAATAGTTTGCATTGGGACTACAGATGAAATGTTGATTAATGCGCACTGTCCCTGGTAAATAAATACAGATGGAAGACAAATGAAAGGAAAAACCATCATAAAATGACTTAGTAAGGTGTTTCTGCACCACAGGCCTCGAGAACAGCTTCTGTGCTTCTTGTCATTCTTAGTTTCTCAGCTGTACTGGAAGGATGAACACCATTCTGCCTAAAGGTATTTTCTCATTTGGTGTTTTGATGATATGCAGAGCACTGTCTAACACCGTGTCTGCAGAGCAGCAGCAGCAGCTTCAGCCTGTGTCTACACATGATGCATTCAGGCACAGTATTGAGTGTAGGTCACTCACATTTTGGTAGCACTCACAGCCCAACACACAATCACGTGTGTAAAACAGAAGAATAGACTTCAAGTATAAAAATACATTTCGGGTCGTGTTTACACATGTACAGCGCGAGTGAAACTGGGCTGAAATGCCTCCACGCCGCAACTTGTCGCTCCAAAAACTGCCATACTTATTCACTCGTTTTCAGGTGATATGACTGCAAATCCCACCACATAGGACATTAATTGCTTAATTGTATTATGCTGCACAGATATCAAGCATCTGCATAGTTTTTTTTCCTCCACTAATTTGTACATTCTTAATTTTTCATCCTTTTTTAATTGAACAATCCATCTGTGTATATCAGAATACAAAGATAAACAAAAATCTCTGTCTCCTTCAACTAGTGTCTGCAAACGATGACATAAAATGATCAGGGGGTCACTCAGTCACTTAAACCAGTGATTCCCAAAAATATATACTGTAAATTCTCATGTTCATGATTAAGAGGAAATTAAACTAATAAATTGGATTACAAATTGGTTTGTGTCGCACTGTTAGTGCCACAGGGTCCTCTAACGGAGTAATGAACACTGTCAGCCGCCAGAGATATCACTACACACACACTTTGACACAGGTAAGCACACTCTGGCTGACGTCCATCTTCCGGACCTCCGTCAGCTCCCTTCTCCAGGGTTTTGGTGGCGTGCTCTCTCTGTCCTATCTTGTGCGTCTTCTGTGTCCTTCTGGGTCTCCCTTCTCCTCCGCAGGTGACGCTACTAAAGAGCACATGGTGTTGATTACTGAATTGCGCTCACCTGCTGCCTAGAGTGCACACACTGACACACTGTGCCACTCCCCCCTTCCCTCTCCTCTGCAGCTGAGCTCTCTCAACCACACCCCACCACCACAGTGTGATGCTGACTGCTAACCACCGAGTCACCACCTGCTGCGATAGAGAGCACATGAAAACTAGTTGGCAAGTGAACAGATAAGTCGAAGTCGGCAGCTTAAAACAATGAATAAATGGTTGAAACATCCAGATTCTGCCACTGCAAATGAGTAGTGCGAATGGAACAATATTACTATCTACTAACTAACTAACTAAATAACTTTGTATTAAAAGTTATTGTTACAAAATCCACTTTTATATAATAAATAGTGTTAAACAAGATCCAATTTGAAACTATTCAACTGAACACATTTGGAACATGACAGGTGGTGTTGATGAACCACTCAACTAGACCACCTTATCATGGTTAAAATCTATTTTAAAATTGCTTTAATGTTTGTGTGGTAATCTATCTAGCAAATGTTTGCGGGATCAATTAACACCCTGTGATCTCTGTGTCAGCCAGCACCAGATGTGGGGTGTGTGGTGTGTTTTGTCCAGTGGACGCTGTATCAGGACAAAATACTCTGTGGCTTGCACCATGAGGACAAGGTTGCACACACAGCCAAAACAGCAGCAAATGTCCACTTCCACTATCTGCAGGATTTAATATAACACAATTATAATTTCAGATTGCCGTGCAAAACTTTGCACAATAAGCTAAACCTGATGCCGAAAAGGTGTTGCGACTATCATGAACAGAATCTGAAGTCAAAGATGTAACAGCACACAGCAGTGAAGCACCAAACATAGGGACAACAAAATTGAAATAAGGAACATCAACCGACCTCTGACTCAGACTTTAGCCTTAGATGTTTTGCAGATTAACGTCTCTGCTCGCCAACAGTTCTGACCCAAACAGAAACCTCATTTGGGTCTTGGAAAAATCATAGCTATGCAACAAGTCCACTTGATGATATTTGATAACTTTTCTATTTTTTCTACCCTGCACTGCTTTTAAATGTACAATAATATCCCAGTTGAGTGTGTGGGTTTTAGTGTTACTCCCTTAAGAAACGTTAAACATACATCACACACTCTCTGGAAGCGATTATAGAGGGATGCCGAGGCTGTTTTTGCTTTAATAACTTTGGTGATTGTGCTGGCCTGCTTGTGTTTGTGTGTGTGGATATACATCATTACACCTCATTAAGCAGACATTGTACTGCGGCCATAAGATGGGTGTCACAGCCATCGTTACTCGACGAGCAAACGGAGTGATTGAGTGCGAAATGAGGCGCTTTTGCCTGCTCGCCCGGGACCGACGCCGACATTTACATAAACATCACCCCATTTTACATCTCATTAGCATAGAGAACACATGGATGGATGGATTGATTGATTGATTCATTGATGGATGGATGGATGGGAGGGGAGAGCAAGAAGGAGATGTATTGTTGGTTTTATTACTCGAACAACGTTTCTTTTCTGTCTTTAGGGGCCAATTGGTCTTGTTAGTTTTTACCCTTTGCTTCTTGCGCTTATCTCCATTCTCTCCTGTGCTGTATATTCTTTTCCCTTTATCTGCAGCTGCACAGTCACAATCATTTCCAAAATCACTTCAGATCAGTTAATTCACTGAGGGCGAGGTAAATTAGCGCTGAGCTTTTGTGTATATATCAACTTTAGTCAACTTTGAAATGCTAACTTGTTTCATTGGCCTGAAAGTGCTGATTTTGAGGGAACTGGGAGGCAGAGAGTCCAAAACTATCATATTAGCTCTATCCCATAATCCACTTTTATATAAATCTGTGCTGCCAAAGTATAAACTGCTCCAAAAAAGATGCGTAGTTTGCAGTCAGGAATCTATGGAAGAAATGCATCTCTTGAATTAACTAACACAGTTAATTCAAGAGATGCATTTCTTCTTTTGTCTAGTTAGTTTCCAAGCATGCTAGCTGGGCGAGCTCTTGTGGCAGTTTAGCGCTAGTATGTTATAGACTAGCTAGCATGTTTCTGGTTACAGTAGTTCACCAGCCACAGTAGCTTTCTATCTCCGCAAGTAGTCACTACAAACTTCCGCAAACTTCCAGCACCACCTATTTCGGGAGGAGGTGCCAATGAATTTAGGAGAGTCACTGTCTGATCGAAGGGCACCAATTTATCACTTCCAATCTTGGCTTTGGACAAAAATTAATCTATTGCAGCATGACTCAGTTGTTCATCTAAACTATGATGGTTACTGCCTGACCACAGCTAGTGAATATATTTGTTTCTGTTACTTTATGTCGCATAACTGACAAGTGAAACAATTCCGCTATGATGTGCTAACCCCGATTTAAAGAGCGGCTAAGCTAACTTAACACAAGATACAGCAAGAGGCACTCAATCTGACAGTTGGATTTTTAGTGTGACTTTAGTGGACAATGTGTTCTGGTCATCGTCAAGGCAGTGTTTCTTTCCATTTATACAAATCAAACCCTCCTTACCGTTTGACAAAGCCAAAGAACAACTGGCAAATGCAGTTAAAGCCCTATCAAATGTAATCTGGCACATATGAATGTATTCAGAGCACCAAAAAGTTTTTGAGTGTAAAATCAACATCAACTACTATATTATAACTAGTTAATTGCAAATTAAACTTCCCCTTTGTTCATTTGCACTTTTGCTACTTAGGCTACAACTGAACTAAATCGGCCTGAAACATTGTTGCTGAGAGTGACGTTTCATCCAGTGCAGCTTTTGGCTAATATGGACTAACTAGTGATAGAAAGAAAATCCCAAAGTAGGTATTAAAATAAGTAATAAGTATTTCTTTTTAAATAAAAGTAATCAGATTTTAAACATATTGACACCAAATACTAGCTATCCAAATTTGTGATCCAAAATTTGTGGCATCCGCCTTTAAAAACCTTTCACTTATCCCTTTGTTCTGTACTGTACATACATTATATACTGTTCTATACATACTGTATCTTGCCCCTCCCTTTATCGTTCAAAGTTGCTATTTAAAAAGCAGAAGAGCTGAATGGTCAGATCTATATTAATTCTAATCTAATTAAGATGGTGGTTTCAAACACAGCCAGGCATTTCTAATTGAATCTCTCCTTTATGCATGAAGCTACACAATGAATGTGGGAGCACATATACACAAAATGGGGATATGCCTAGTTGCCATGACTGTGCAAAATTGAGGCATTAATAGTAGGCTCTTTTACCCTTTACACCCGTATATAGCTGTCACATTGCATAACTAATGAGGGGGTGATTTGAATAATTGGGGTTTATGTGGGAGAGCGGTAGCAGGGAATCTGCACCAGTAGTGATTTTCCTCTAAAATGTGTGTATGTGTGTGTTCACTCTGCCTACCTCCTGCCCTCATTTTCAGCATAATCACACAAGAGTTAAACCGATATGTTGGTTTACTGATACTGTTCTCTTATTAAAAATTACTTATTGGTATGTTAGTTTTATCTACCTCTGAGATGATTTGTAGATTACACATTTAATGTACAAATGATCAGTGTTGCCTCTGAGAAGCCTTTTCTTACTGTGACTTGCCAAATGTCTGTTATTACAAATTTCAGGTAAGTACGTAGGATTATAATTTGTAGGGAGCCCAGGTGTCAGGAGTGGATTTATTTTATTTTTTTTAAACTCGTGCGCTCGAATTAGTATACAATACAATTGTAATGATACATTGGACTTTTCAGGCATAATGGCTTGCTTTGGCTGCTACCATTACCATTTTATTTGAATCAAAAAGCTAAGCATCCAGTTTTTGGAAAAATAAATGATCTTTGAAAAAGCGAGAAGGTCATTCAACAACACTTACCGCTGTTCTGAGGGTATTCCCAGAATCCTCAAAGGCTCTTCTGTCTGGATGAAAACAATATTCTGTCTGCTGCACCATAAGAAAGATATTTAGTAATCAGTTTCTCAAGTTGCAACTGTTTTTAGATTTTGGACAGAAATACTGGATATACTTTGGATCTTTCCCGTTCAACAATGTTGTGCAATCTGTGACACTCCTTAAAGCCCCTCCACACTCACTCATACTGTTTTTACTTACTCTATGTTGTGTCATTACCTTTTTTCAAGACTGTGTGGGAATGTACAGGCTGTGCTGTACATTGACGTCTGCCTCAATCTCTTGTTAGTTTTGTTGCACCTGTTAGGGCAGGACAATTGACACTGTTGTCATTGTTATTAGGTCATAGAGTTTGGCTAATTAGACCTCTAGTCAGGCTGACGTTAGGTGGACTGCTGGGAATTCACCAGAGTAATTGAAAATACCTGTGTGGGTGTGCAGGGCTACCAATATTGTTTAACATTATGTTCTTATAATCCTTATGAAAACAAATGATTAATTTAAGAGTACAAATTAAATCATTTCAGAGCACAAATCAGCAGTTGGCTCTGCTGAATCGATTTCGACCAGTCTCTTTTTACTGTAAGATACACACACACACACACACACACAGAGTTTCTTAATGCCAGGCCAAGGAGCTAGATGCACTGTGTATCCCAGGCAACCAAAATTAGTCTCAGCAGGTATGTGGGCATTATGTCTCTTGCTGAGGAGAGAGTGAGCAATCGGGCAAGCAAGCAATATTTTTTTTATTTTCTTCTTCTTCTTCTTCTTCTTCTTGTTGTTGTTCTCATTATTACCTGACGCTTTGGCAATATTGTCACTGTTACATTCATGCCATTAAAGCAAATTGAATTGAATAGAGAGAGAGAGAGACGGTAAAGTCAGAGGTTGATTGTTAGTAGCAGAAGGCAGAAGAAGAAGGAGGAGGAGAGAGGGATGATTGGATCAGGGAGGGGAGATGAAAGGGGAGAGTGGTGCAGAGGGTGAGTCAGAAGGCAATGAGAGTGATTGGGAACTAGCATGCTGCTTATTGCATGCCATAAAGAATAAAGTCCGCAACCAGTCTGCAGGATCTCTGTGTGTGTGTCTGTGTGTCTGTGTGTGTGTGTACTGCAGAAAAAGCTATTAAGCAATAACAGCACAGACACCGCTAACTAAATTACATCTCCAAAAAGACAAGATTACGCTTGCTTCTAGACACTCACACACACTCCATGATTAGCAGTACAAAGAAGTCATGTCTGCATACATGCATGCTCTCACACACACACACACACAGACACACACACTAACACTCATTTACATTGACTAGTGTCTGGATGACAGAAGGGGTCCAAGAACACAGACACAGACAGCCCGTGGGTGAGATGACGCACAAGCACACACACACACACACACACACACACACACGCTCAAACACATAAATCTAAATATACACATGTACAAAGCCTGTTTCTCAGAATTGCCACATAACTATCTGTGGAGTGATATAAAGCTATGGCAAATCAATGTGTGTGTGTGTGGATGTGATTGTCACAGCTATTGTGTGTTAGACAGCTCCTGAAGGTGTTGATTGGGGGAACGTGTGCATGTATGTGTATTGGCGTGTAGGCTACGTGTGTATTTTTCTTTCCATCCCTGCAGCATTTGTCATTCCCCTCCTGTCCTCTCTCTCTTGCTTTCGGTGACTTTCTCTCCTCCCTGGTCTGTCAGTCAAACAGAGGTGTCAGTCAAGCCTCGATGTTGTTTTTATGTTTTTTTAAGGGACTTTTACATTATAGCCACTTAACCATTAAATATAATACACAAGTCTCTTGTAAATCTTTGGCTTTGGTGCTCCATGCCTACTTACCTGTTATCACTCAAAATAGTCCCAATTTGCCACCAAATTATAATGCTAATAGCTGGACACCTGGCTCCCCATGAGATTTTAAATTATAGGGCATTTTTGAGCGTGTATATTCTTTTCTTATTAACTACTGTACTTCAATTAAAAGAAATACCTGGCACAAAGATATTAGTGAATTTTGCAGCCTTGGCAAAGGTATGTACTCTCCAAGGGTCGCTTTCACACCTGACAAAGGGGGGAAAAAACATTGTTTCCTTTTAGTTCTTGCCTGTTTTAGGATGAGATCAGTAATCGAATAGGACAAAGTATGGTGGTACACTTGCACTTCAGTGTTAGAATAATTGTGCATCTATTTATGTGTGTGTGTAAATAGGAGAGAAACTAAATCAAGAAAATAATTACGTCTCTGGAACACAGTTACCACAGTTACTAAGATATGAATACTTGATTCAGTACACACCTGCAGAACAGCTGATATCAATATATACTGACGGTGTTTTTTAATTTGCACCATCTTTTGTCAGAGAGCAAACCTAGAAGGACCTTGTAGATCAAAATGAACCAACAGCTGAGCTTACCCTCTTCTTGGCTTTTGGCTTTGAAGAGAGAACATGTGCAGCTGGAGCGGGGAGTAAGTGGAGGGATGTTTGCATGGTGGAGGAGGACACCAGACAATATGGTAAACCCTCCTCTTTTCTGCCATATTACTTGACTTAAAGGCACAGTTTCCCAAAAACAACAGACGAAGGCAAAAAAAATTCAGAGAGGCATCAAGGATAGCGGGTGTAAACAGAAAACCTCCCTTTAGTCATCTTGTTCTCCCTAAAGAAAATACTTGCATGTTTAAAAAAAATAAAAAAGGATGGTGGGTGGATGGGTATTCTTGGGTACATTGAAATACAAATGGCTACTGGAAATAAAATAAACATTGGTTCTATATGCTGGAGATTAAAGAAGAAACCGAGAGCAAGAAACAAAAAAAGTGTGTGTGTTGTGAGTGTCATTAGTGTGAGGGGCACCCCACTGCTCCCGAGTGTCATTTCCCTGCAGAGGAGAGAAGGGAAACGAGGACCGGCCTGGAAGAGGAGAGGAGGGCAGGGAAGAGAGGGGGAGAGGGAAATCTGGTGTGAACAAGAGGCATTATGAATTATGGTGTGTGCGTGAACATCCTAATGAGTCACCATCAAACTAATGTTTTGTTCCAGCAAGTAGTCACACTTAGTAACTGTGTATGCATGTCTCGCACCGAGTGTTGTACAGCACATTAGCTGTGAATCTGAGTTTCCTGTTGCTTGCAGGTGAGTATAGCAGATCAGATTGTGCTTTGTGCACTGGTTTGTGTGTATATATGTGTGTATGTGTTGTGTTTTGCTTTGTAGTGCCTCCATTTGCTGTGACTTGTGTGCTGTGCAGTAGATCAGTGTAGTCCGTTATGTCTTCGGTCTCTTGCCCCATGACATTGTAGGTAATATATTCTTAACACAAGGTGATGACACAGTCTGTCAGTTTCTGTCATAACATAGTGTTTTGTCATAACCTCTGCTGGATATAGTTGGCACTGGTAGAAGTAACAAACCATTTTTATTTATTTATTTTGAGGTCGTATAACTTTCCTGGCATTTGGCCATTCTTCATCAAAGTAGCTGGCTTTCCATCCCAGCTTCAATGAAATATAGAATTTTTTTTTAATGCTAAAATGATATGAAGTTGACACTTGACTTTTTGTTAATAGCACTCACCTCTAGGAGTATCTGGCCTTCTTTTGGTTTTATTTGTTCCTAGTGAATTGAATTTCTTTTGTGGTGCTTACATTCTTGAAAATGTCATCTAAACAATCTATTTGCAACATATGTGTTTAGTAACAGTATCCCAATTATTCTGAAGAATTCGTAAACTACATTCTACTGAAGAAATAGTCCCGATGAAAACTGTTGAAAGCATCAAACATGGTCAAATAAAACAACAACAAAACGCTATATCTGTATATTTGTTGTTGTTGTTAATTTTGGTGAATTGACCCTTTAACTAAAGTTTTGAAACCACCACCTTTCCAAAAAGGAAAAAAGTTTCAAAGCTGTATTTTACGGGTCTCATAGTTTATATAATTTCCTAGAAAGGAACTGATATATGAATTCATAGGAAGGTTCCCAGAAAGGGCAATGTCATTTAATACTAATTATAGGGAACATGGAGACTGTTTAATTGGTACACTTTCCATTAATAATTGCTAGCATAACCTTGTCTTTTAGTCAGCTGAACATGCAAAAATGTGACGTTTGTCTGTAGGCCAGCACACAATTTGTAAATTGTAAATGTGTATGGAGAATTTGGTTTCCAGTGACTATTAAATATTTACTTTGATTTAAATGGAGCAGTTCATCTTTAAGGAAATTCTATTGAAAATCTTTAACAGCATAAACTTAACTCAAATAGCAGAGTCTGAGTAGTCTCAGAGCTTTGTCTCTACTTTCCTTGTAATTGGTATCAAACAGTTCTTTCCAGGAACCTTTCAGGAAATTAGGAAATTAGGAAATTACTGATCAGTAAAAAAAAGCCTTACCCAAATTGCCAAGCTCCCTCATTCCTACAGTTCCTTTATTTTTGGCATCTATGGGTGGTCGATCTCTTTGTTCATCCATCCATCACGTATCAGACACCACTGATTAAATTTGGGGGGAAATTATAGATTTCACCATTTTCCAAATTGCATTGACTCACCTATGGGGGTTACTGCTGCTACTCATCAAAACAAAGTAAAACAGGATTTAGGATTGAGTGGACGATTAACATGTTTACTGTTGCTCATTATTTCAAAAGCTGTTGGATGGAGACACAGCAACTGTTAATGGCCAATGGATTAAATACTTTGCATTTTCCAAACCTCTGTGCCAATTGCTGGGTAATGTAGTTTAAGTGTGTGTTTTTGTAGTCCCTAACACGCTATGTTGTGTTCCTGCCATCCCTGTAGTCTGCACGGTTCGCTGTCAGAAGTTCCTGATCTCGCGGGTCGGGGAGGACTGGATCTTCCTCATCCTGCTGGGACTCCTCATGGCCCTGGTCAGCTGGGTGGTGGACTTCTGCATCGCCATCTGTCTACAAGGTGAGGCCCGGAGGGAGGGAGGGATTGGATTTTGTATCTACAGGTCGGGGCATGAACAGTGTGGACAAACGAGGAGGAGGCAAAGAGAGGTAAAGGATGAATTGTTAGAAACAAGGAGAGGAGGAGTTATTTATAATAGATGATAGGATGCACAGGTGGGATGCATCCAGCTAGTGAGGAAGGGATAGCAGGTTGTAGGAAGGAGGAAAAGAGTAAACAGGTTTTTTTCAAACTGCTTTACAGTTATTGTCTGAACAAAATAAAACCAGGAAAGGAGAATTCAGACAAAACATATAAGGCATGCAGTTTTACTCACACATACACCATACAGTTTATCCAAAATATGTATGGTTCAATGACAAAACAATTAAGTCACAATTAAATTATATATTGTGACTGGTGTGAACATGCAGTGCTCCCAGGAAATAGCGTGTCTTCAACGCAAGTCGATAATGTATTATACAGGAAAATTATACTTAGAAATGCTTAGAAAGTGCACTTACTTACTTTGCAGCATTGAGCTGGAGAAAAATATACGAGTCATCCAACATTTTTTATTGCAATGAGTTCTGGAAGGTAGTAAAATTCTGTTTGCTTGCCTTTATTGAGACATCTGCATAACATTGCAATTAAATGGGATCTTTCTGAATGATCTGGCACAACAGGAGCTTGTAAATAGAGAAAGACGGTACAGAGGATTGAGCCCTGGGGACAACTATTGGAAATTAATGCCAGAGGTATCAATGTGTTGAAAAGCTTCTTAAAGGGGTAGAAGCAAGAGGGGGTGCTAGGCGCAAAGGGCAGAAAGAAGTGTGTGTTTGAAAAAGGAAACGGAGATAGTTGGGGAAGGATTGGAGATGTTGGAGGAACGAGTGAGAGACAAAGGAAGGAATACAGGAAGCAGAAAGTGAGGGATTAAAGACAGAAAGAAGGAGTCAAGGTGGATCAAAGGATGGCAGGAGGGATGGATGAAAGGCCTCTTATGGCATCAATCATCAACCTGCAAGGTGGATGCAGGAAACTGAGGGAGGAGATGCTGTGAGTGAGGGATTTATCGGCGAGTTAACTCTACATTCCAGGAGGAGGAAAGTAGACGTCTTAAAACGATTGAGGGAAGTTGTGAGAGCTGATCTGAAACCTTACGGGAACAGCACTAATTCAAATGGATTTCTCTGGCTCTGTGCGTGCGTGCGTGCGTGCGTGCATGCGTGCGTGCGTGTGTGTGTGTGTGTTGTGCTGCACTCTCAAGGAGAAGCCAACCTAGTCTTGTCAGTTCCAGTTATGGTGTACAGTTCTTGGATACAGAACATGACTAACCACCTGTCCTGAGGAGACACACACACACACACACACACACACACACGTGTAACTGATTGTTTCTTGCATGTCTTATCTTACACGTGTCCCCTGGTTTTATGTGTGTGTGTGTCCACAGCACAGAAGTGGATGTACGGAGGTCTGGACAGTAACATGTTCCTGCAGTATCTGGCCTGGGTCACCTACCCTGTAGTCCTCATCACCTTCTCTGCCGGCTTCACTCAGATTCTCGCCCCCCAGGCTGTCGGTACGACCAACACACACAAAACAGAACATACATACAAAGCATATAGATAAACCACACATGAACACTAAAGACACTTAAAAAAAGGGGCCAATAGAATCACATTAAAGTATGTTGTATTGTGCATATTACAGTAGTGCTGAACAATAAGTTGATTAAATGATTATACAATTGCCACAAAATTAATCCACAACAATTGATAATCAATTAATCGTGATTTAACACTCAAAAACATTGACATATATTTGCTGATTCCAGCTTCTCAAATGTGAGGACTTGCAGTTTTTCTCTGTTTTGTGTCACTGTAAGCTGAATGTTTTGGGGGTTTGACCATTGGTCAGACAAAACAAGCAATCTGAAGATGCCAACTTTGCATTTTTAGTGTTAAGCAATTAATTGAGTAATGGACAAATAATTGCTACATGAATTGGTTTCAGCCCTATATTACTGCAGTTACACTTAGGGCTGTGCGATATGGCCAAAAATGTTATCATGAAAAAAATCAGTTGATATCGATAATTATCACGATAAATGTCAAATCATTATTTCTTTTACATTCAAAGGCTGATTTTTGCTCCTGCGTGAAAGTAATTAATTGTGGTTTTATACTGTTCTTTATTGTCAGAACATGACAACTATATACAATGTAAGCCTGTTAACTACTCTGCTAAGGAGATGTGTGTGCCCTTGAGACGCCTCACTGAATCACTGTTTTAAACTGTGTCGGGGGAGGGGACAGTGTTTGTTTTGTTTTATGCTTTTTCAGCTTCCATCCATCCATTATCTATACCGCTTATCCTCAGAGGGTCGCGGGGGGGCTGGAGCCTATCCCAGCTGACATTGGGCGAGAGGCGGGGTACACCCTGGACTGGTCGCCAGTCAATCACAGGGCTGACACATTTCAGCTTACTATGAAAAAGGTTTATGATACTTAGACGTTTTGTTTAGCAAGATAATCTTCACAAAAAGCGTGAATGCAGTCTCCAGAAGTAAAAAGCTATAGCTTTATAGCTTAGGCTATAAACGGACTACACGATCACATGACTTCGACATCACCACCATTAAGCTTCCAACTTGTAATTTGATTTCACACGCTTACCTCTTTTACAAAAGCCTTTCAGAAAGTTTGAGTTAGAAGGGTTTGCAAGAGCACGAGTAGAAAAACATCGAGGCTATAAAGGCGGACGAGTGAGTAGAAGAGTTTCTGTGTTCGGCGTGATGACGTTTTATGTCCCCGACAACCTCTGTAGTCTCATTTAGCCACTTGTTAGCAACCGCCTTTTTAAAGACATGTAAAAGCTTCAAAATTCACGAGTCGTAGAACAAAATGTGAAAATCTCTTAAGCTTGTGTTAACCACAGACCGTATTTCAGGCATCTAACCAAAAACCCATTCAGAAACCCATTGATTTCAAGACGAGGGAACAGAAAGTGCAAAAATGCTAACTCATTTCAGGGTTTTAGGACTCATTCCTTCAGCAAGTATTCATTTTGTTGGTGAAGTCAGTCTGTGTCCACGTAAAGGTCAGTTGCTCAATGCGTTTTGTGGTTTCTCTTTAAGTTGACAGTCAGCTGTAAGCACCTGCTGTGCTGTGCTCCCCTGCAGGTTCAGGTATTCCAGAGATGAAGACCATCCTGAGAGGAGTCGTGCTGAAAGAATATCTCACCTTCAAAACGTTTGTGGCCAAAGTCATCGGCCTCACCTGCGCTCTGGGCAGCGGCATGCCCCTGGGAAAGGAGGTAATGCACGCACACACACACACACACACACGACACAAGCTGACAACTATGTCATTCAATGAGTCAATCAGTATATGACTCACAAGACAGAGACGCAAGCTACTCAAATGTGTGTTGAGGAAAAGTAAGTGTGTGTCTCTTCTACTGACACACGTACACATTACAGGTCCACCTCATTAGGGATGACTCTGTTGAACAAAATACATTTTCAGCTTTGCTTCTTTATGCTAGCAATGCCACCAAAACTCAAATGCTGACCCATATTCAACAGTTACATTGTTTTTACAGTTTTTGTGATAAAATCCTGACTGGCACCAAGCTTATGCAACATCCAAAATAAACCTTCAGTGTTGGTGCAGAATACCAGCTCATTATCAGTCATCAAAAACCCATGTAGGTCAAAGTGAAGTGCAGGAACACTGGTAGAGCAGTTTGTAATTCAGATTGTACAACAACTGTATCATGCCTAGGATCAGTGCATATGTTCAGAACGAACATGCTGCAATACATGAACTTCCCAGGGAAACTTAACCCTCGCCGCCTCATTCACATTCCAGTTCCCTACATCCCTGCAGCATGAATTACAAATGATTCATAAATGGCACACAATAGGCCGATATGCTTAGGTTCAGGTCAAGCTTCTGGAAGAAGAAGGGGAAAGACATGAGGAAAGAAAAACGGAAGGAAAGAGTGTGCAGCATTAACTCGAGACCTTTTCTAAACCCAAAGGGAGTGGAGAAGAATGTTTTTCTGGAGATATTAGGATCCCCAGCCTAGCTATGCAGATGTTGTTTGTGTCTTGTGGACTCGTTTGTGTGTAAGGAATAGTAATCTACACTACATTATACACAGCGTTTTGTTTTTTTTAGCAAAAACAGTTTCAGGTAAGTATGGCATCCCCCAAAAGATTGCCTAGCCTGAAGACATACTTGCAGGAAAATATATTTTCTCATCACACACACACACACAAGCAAGCCTCAGGCCCTTTTGCTTGCATACCACTGCAACAGCTTCCACAGTTTGGATTCAGCGCAGGCCTCTCACTTCCTTTAACCTGAGCATCACTCTTCTGATGTGATGCTCTCACTTTTAATCCTGTTAGTTCCACTTTGAACTTCATCCCCGGAATGTTAAAATTCACTGCAGACTTTGTTGTTGTTGATGTGTTTTCAAAGAGTTTTTAGGTGCTATCTTGTGTGACACACACAACAAACAGGAGAATGGAGTGCTTCTTAACTTGTAATGTTTGCACCTGATTTTTGTTGTTTTCCTCTTCGTCCTGTCAGGGTCCGTTCGTGCACATCGCCAGTTTGTGTGCTGCTCTCCTCAGCAAATTCATGTCTCTGTTTGGAGGAATCTATGAGGTAAGTGTTATTCTGTTTTTTATGTCGGTGCCTTTCCTCTCACGTTTTCTCTCTTTCTCCATTTTGCCTAGCTGCTTGATTGATTTCACTGTGTTTTACTGTTTTACTTGCAAAACATTAAATGAAAGCATCTATTATTCATTTTTCTTTTTGTTATTTTAAATATACACTGTACACTCTATACAACCACCAACAATTTCAATCTCCAACTCTAGCATCATTTAATGAGCAGCAGCAAGTGGTGCAGTGAGTTCTTTTCGCCCTGGGTTTCGCCTCTCAGTTTACGAGCTGCCCTGCTTTATTGTGAAGGTTTTTGGGGCTATATGAAACCTGAAAGGAATACCTGCAGACACTACTCAGGGCATAGTAAGGCAATTACTTTGTTTATAGGGTAATATTTTTATCAGCAGTTAATATTCTAAAATGATGCTAGTATTTATAAAGGAAACTGAGAGGGATTTTATGTAGGGTTGGTGCATTAACAATACAGCTGTTAACATAGACTTTATTTTTTGTCATTTGCTAGACTGGTTAGTATATAATTTTTTTCTACTTCATTGTGTGGTTAATCAGGTAGTGTTCAGTGGGTTATTATAGCTTGAGCAGCTGTCTGAGAGTGAACCAAAATAGTGAAATTGTGGGCCGGACAGTTGACACTTTAATTCATAGCAGCTTAAGTGATTTTGCATCAATTCCTTGATCATCAGAATTGATCAGAAAAGCAGCAGGTTATATCTTCAGGCAGTGCTCACAGAATGATTATGTCAGAGAAAAGGGGAGGAAATGAAATAAAACAAAAGCTAAGACAGGTGTTTTTAAAAGCCAAGCGGAAGGGGGGGCGGAGCTGCCATTTTTCCATGTGTTTGAGGGAGAGTGAAACGGGAAAGATAGAATAAAAGACCTGAAAAACTGAAATTTGATGACAGCAGGTGAATTGCCAGAGAAAGGGTAGGGAAGAAGAACAGAGAGAATAAATAAGAATTAGTGTAGCAAACTCTGATGTTTTCTGGGACAGTTGAGGGCTGCAGCCTGATGCTTCTTTGTTATTGTTTACACAGTACATCTGTCTGTTTTCTTCTGGTCTGTTGATGCCTCAGAGCAGAGAGAAAATAAGCCAGGAGATTCAAGACCTGACAACAAGGCTTTTGGTTTTTAGTTAGTCTCCCTCTATTTGTCCCTCTACCATTTGTTCAGCTAAAAAAGACACGAAATGCACAGTTGTTCTGTTTTTCCTCAGGAATCAGTTTCTTTTATCCCATGTAAAGTCAAACAACCAGTAATAACCCATTTTATAAATATTTAATCAGTCTGTTATTTGTCAGCAAATTAGATCTTTTTCATCTTCAAAACTAACTTTGCCCAGAGAGCAACGCGGCGAGATAAAGATGAACATTTCAGTTGGGGAAAGGAAGAGACGGGTGGAAAAGATGCAGATTGAGTAGTGAAAAAGGAAAGCAAAATCATTTTCTTCTCCTTCTTCTCTTCCTTTTTCTTCTTCTCCATCTCCTCTGTCCATTGGGATAGGAGTCTGGGAGCTGAAGGAAGGCAGAGAAAATCTTGACTCTCATCTCTCTCTTTTCAGAAGATGTGAGCACCCCTCTTGGGGGATGAAGTGGTGGGAAGACAGGAGGGTTTGAAGAGAGTACAGAGGGCAGTGAGACAAGTCCCCACGCTGCATCCACAATATGGCCTTAAACTAAAGGAAAAAAACTTGTGTGTAGTCAGCTGCATTGACAAAAGTGATATCTTGATGCAAAAGTGATTTGGAGGATCAACTGAATTGGCCATCCATGTTCAGAGAGTGAACAGAGAGCAGAAACAGTCTAAATATATTGTAAACATCATCTACCTACAGAAAAAACTGGTTTTTGGAACCTGGCCGCAGGGACTCCCATTCAGCCACAAGTGCATTAGTAAGGCCCTCCAGATTAAATGACAAAATACGTAGTTGGTCCATGCTCTCTAGACCGACATATAGAAGCGTTTTCTGATCTGATGCCCCTATCAACATGAACGACATCTGTTGTCTGTGCCTTCCAAAAAACAGGTTTAGGCACAAAACCACTTGGTTAGGTTCAGGGAGAGTTTGTGGTTTGGATTAAAATAAGTTAGTGAAGTTAAATAACTTAGTTAAGGTTAGGGGACCATCACCGCCATTGTTACAGTAATAATGACGTGGTTAAGCGTGTTCATGGTTAAGAGAAGCCAACGTTGGCTGTTGGTAGGCAGATGCTGTTGTTTCTCTTTGGAGGACCGTCTTGATGTTCCAGTTCATCCAGAAGGGGTTGGAAGGGGTTGCATGCCAGCCAAGTTCTTCCACACCAAACATAGAACAGCTATTTCTTTATGGATGTGTTTAAACAGGAAAGGGCCTTCCCCACACTGTTGTCTAAAATATCACTGTGTGCTGTAGAGGAAGATTTCCCTTAAATGGACCTAAGGGGCCTAGCCCAAATCATGAAGCACAGCCCCAGTAAGTATGTGGACAGGGTGTCCTCAAACCTCTGGCCTATATTGTAATAATTATTACTATTTGGGATACACTGATTGGGACACATTTTAACATAAAACCTTAGTGCTGCCTAAAGAATAACTTTCAACTTTAACCTCACTGCCCCTGAAGAGAAATGTGTCTTGCAACCAGGCATACATAGAACACATACAATCTTGAATGTAACATACATAAAACATATAAATAAATATACAATATACTATATTATATTGTATATAATTATATACAATGTATATTAAAGTAATAGCATAACAAGAAATCAGTGGTTAAAATGTAGTTGCTATCCAGTGACCTTTAAACCCACACATTTAAATGGAAGACACAGCATTAGCTGGTCAATGAGCATCAACAGTTATTTTAGATAAAGACACGTCTCACCCTGTTGGACATGGCTTTTGGTGGAGGAGCTCAATCTCTCCATGTAGAGGATGGAGGAAAGACTCTCAAATGATTTGAGCCTTTAAAAAATTGCTATCTTGGAGAAGATGTGAGACACATCTACAGACAGACAGATTCTTGCGCGTTTCTCCACATTGTCTCCAATGAAAATAATCTGACATCCATTTAGATACTCAAGTTTTGCTTTGGCTGACGATAAATGGTGGTAAAATTACTTTTGCCTGTGGCAGAGTTTGCTGTGGTCTTCCTATTGAAAACATGCTAACATTTATCTCAGACTGCGAATGTTGACAGGCATTCGTTTATAGCCTTCTTTCAACACATTCTGTCTCTCCATTTTTCTCTTTTAGATTTGTAATTTTTCCATCTACCTATCTACCTTTTTATCTCTCTCTTTTGTAATCATCGTCATCGTCATCATCATCCACATTCTCTCCCTGTAACCCCCATTGTTACTCTCTCCCGCTCTTCCCTCCCTCCAAAGTGGCGTGCTGCATTTTATTGCATATTAATGCTGAGAGTGTGTGAAGTGTCCCTCTGCAGCAGTATCTCGTCCTCTCCAGAGTTTGAAGTACAGTATGCTAATGTGGCCTGTGGGCTGTAAAACGCAGCTTTTGGTTTCAGCGTGCTTTTAGCCAGCATGCTATACTTAGAGGGATGAGTGCTCCACACAGGCACATGGAGAATACCATTGTTTGAAAAAGGAATAATTGAAATACATGTTGTTTTTTTTTATCAGATCTATGAGATAAAAAAGTTGGCGCTAAAACACTGGAGACTTTGGAATAAAATGGTTGACAATCAGATTGATATTTGTTCAGTCTCACAATGATGCATGCAGAGCAAATCAGTGTTATTCATTTTTCCTGTGTAGCTTAACTTTGTCTCTCACTCCCATGCTTCCTGAAGGAGCCTGGGACTACGGTAATTCAATCGCACAATTCCCAGCATGCTCCACTGTCCGTGTCCCCTCTTCCTCACTGTTGCAATCTTGTCCAGTGCAAAATCTATAGCTAAATATTTATTCTAGTATCCAGTTTCCCCTTAAGTTTTTTTAAAACTGTCACTGTACCATCACATCATACATTCTATATCAGCTTGTTCTAACTTGTCATTGAAGCTATATGAAGTTTACACTGAGTGAAATGATGCCTGTGGGTGTGAACAATGGGCCTAATGCAAGAAGCAGTTGTACAAAACATACAAGTAAGTGAACTTGTCGCATTCACCAATTCTCTCACATACGAGTTCTGTAGTAAAAATATATTCTCTTGTCCATCTTTTTGTCGTGGATAACTTTAACATCTAACTTTATGTCAAACTGTCTTTATTACTGTCATAGTATGGCTCTGAGATAACGTGGCATTGACAGCTGTAGCAATACTACTAGAAACAGGTAGCCTTATATAGCTACTGTATGTGGGGCCTTCAAGTAGGCCAATGATCAAATGTCATAAACACGCACCTCCTCATAAACAGGTGACATTCATCAAGTAGAAAAGAGCAAAAGTTCGTGCAGAGAGAGTTTGCTGAATCTGACTTGGAACACGGGAAGACCCCAAGGGAAAAAATTTAGGGTACGTTTAAGAACAGGACAATGTTCTTGCATGAGGCCCAACGTTTGGCTGCACAATGTGTTTGTAATGACTTACTCAGTTGTAAAAAATCTAATCACAAAGTGGTGAGATAGTTTCATTTATCTAGAAAACGAGTGTCTGATTATATTCTATCCAGAAGTGGAAATATTTATATATTGCCTTATTTGCAATATGTTTTTTGACCACACCTGTATATTACTCTGTGCCCATCTTTGTGTGTGTGTGTGTGTGTGTGTGTGTGTAAGCTCTAGTACAGCATGCTAATCACAGTTCCACAGTGTATGTTTGTAAGACCAGGATAAGCCACTGAGTGTACAGTCAAAGGGAAAAACACACACACAAACACACTAACCTCTCTTTATCACTGCCATGCTCCTTGAAGGAAACCAGTCTCATAGGAATGAAGGTAAGTAAAAAAACTCGATTTCCCAGGATGCACAGGTCCCTCTGCCCTGCAGTCATGCAGTCAGTCATTTCATTTCTTCTGTTCCTGTCTGTCGTACTGCATGTTGCACTGCAACTCCTCATCTGATGAGAACCTCAGTATCATTCTCTTAAAAACAGAGAATTATGGATGGTCTCCGTGTGGACTGTGCAGTTATTTAAGTGCTTTTAAAGCATGAGGCTACTTTATCAACTTTTTCTTTCTTTTTTTTGGTAACCTCTCAGCTTTTTTTTTTGCTTCACCAGCTTTTTTAATTTGATGAAATAGCATTGTTCTGAACTGCCACATGGTGTCAAAGTCAGTTTTCTGAGTAGTTTGTCATAGTTATTGTGTGTTCAATGTGTTATAGTGTAACTCTACCCTCAAATTCTGCTAGAACCCTCTCTCCCAACATTTAAAAAATGCAACAAGTGAGGGAACAACAACTGTAGGAGGCGTGGCTGTTTTGCCTTTAATGTTTGTTGTGACTTTTTATTTGTTCTACCTTTTTTAACGTATAAAAGACTGCCTGAAATGTAACCATATCTGTGTGTGTGTTTCAGAATGAGTCGAGAAACATCGAGATGCTGGCAGCAGCCTGTGCTGTGGGAGTGGGTTGCTGTTTTGCTGCCCCCATAGGAGGTGAGTCTTCAGAATAAAGAAATATAATAACATAAGTCTAGCACACAATACACCGGAGGTGTGTGATGTTTAATATGTGTTGTATCATATAACTGCGCAACATACACTAACACATAGTGAGCTTTACGTCACACAGTGGGGATATTATAGCGAAGGCAATATCTCTTTCTGTACACCTAATATAGTCCCATTATAAATTTAGGGCCTTAGTACATGCTAGAGTGACATCATTTAGTTGCCTGCCTGTGCTTGTTCAGTCATTTTACAGCTCACCATGACGTTGTCTAGCTAATACTGAGTTGGAGAAAAGCAGCTGAAGGGAGTTTGTCAGTACATATCTGGTGTTGCCAGTTAGGAATCAAAAATAAAGACTACGCTCCAACAGCTGAGAACATGTCTCAGTCGCTGGCGAACACAGTTAGTTGTAGGTGGCTCTGAAAACAAAAAAACATAGTCACAAGGATTCTGCATGTCCAGAAATGTCTATTTGTCATTTATTTGCAGCTCATGAGTCTTTTTGTACTGTATTATTAATCATGTACCCAGGCTTCTGTTAGCAGTTTATCGTGTGTAGTACATAATAACTGTTACCAATTAATTTCAACATGAAATGGTATGCAATATGTGTGTGTGTTCCAGGTGTGTTGTTCAGTATTGAAGTAACATCCACGTTCTTTGCGGTGAGGAACTATTGGAGAGGTTTCTTTGCTGCTACCTTCAGTGCCTTCATCTTCAGAGTACTGGCTGTTTGGAACAGAGACGAAGGTAAGGTGGACCGGATATTACTGTATATTGATGGGAAAGAAGCGCAAGTATGGTGGAATGATTTAAGATACCTTTTACAATTCACAATATAAAAAGTTCAAAATCTAAGGTATATACAGTATAATAATAATGGTGGTTGGTATTGTGCTGGATTCTTTGCTTCTGTACCTTTCACAGAGTGTCCCAAACATTTCTCACTGTAAGTTAGAAATTACTTTGAAAGTACACTGGAAACTGTGGAAATGCTGTACATGTACTGTACTGTAGACAATACTATGTACAACATCAACAAAAACAAGAGAAAATGTGGACCATACAATATCATTTTTTATGGATCGTAATTGTTATAACTAAAAGTTACTTACTAAAACTAGAAACATGCAACATGACATTATTAACGATGTACCAAATGAAAATGTTCTCCATCTAAACTTCACATTACAGCAACTGGATTTTCAAATCGCTAATAGGCCATGTAGATCATTATGGCTGTTTAAGAAAGATATCTAAACTTAACCGGAACTCACAAATACTAATTCTGAAAATAAAGCTGATGTAGACAACATTGGTTTTTGGCTATGTTAGATTAGGAGTTCTAGTCAGCACCTGCACAATGAGCTGAACTTTTTGTTTACTTCTCACTCGTTACCTTCTATTAGGGACAGAACATTAACTGCCTTAACACTTGTAAGGTGCACTGACCCTAGACCTGGGTCTCTCAATAATCAAAAAATCATCATCAAAATCATAAGACGAGGTCCAAGAACCTCGTCTTATGATTTTGTTGACTGTGTTGTCAGCAGCTTGTTCTCTTTCCTTACTCTTGCTGTACTTTTTCTTTCTCCAGAGACCATCACAGCCCTTTTTAAAACCCGTTTCCGGCTAGACTTCCCCTTTGACCTCCAGGAGCTTCCTGCCTTTGCTGTCATTGGGTGAGTCTTGAGTGGTGATTGGTCAGTTTCTGATTTCAGAAATCCATATGGGTAGAGGTTGGGAATATGATATTTGTTTCAAAACCTAAAGAAAAGGAAAGAGAGCCATCAATTCAAAACCATTCATTTTTGAAAGATTTTTAACCATTCATTTACAGCCCTTTATAAATAATTTCTTATTAGAAAGTGGTAAAAATAACTTTTGTCAACAGATGCTGGTACCAATGTGAATACAGGCTTGGTTTGCCACAAAAGTACATAGAAAGTTCAAATAAATTCAAACTCTGAGTCATTGTTTTTGCCCATCTGGTTGTTCTGACATAAATTCAGATATTATTCAGCAGCTGTACTCACTGTAGCTTGTGAAGGTGTTCCTTCAGGGTAGCCTGCGTGAGTCACCTAACATGGCTAATTCAGCCTGCAACAGTTGCTGGCGCACTGAGGCATGTCTTATTTTATCCTGCCATAGCCTGAGGGCTCCTCCATGGCTGTGAATGAGACCACCCCACACACACACACACACACACACACATACACACATACACATACACACCCACACACACACACACACACACACACACTATCTCTCAGATGTGCCCGTGTGTAACTCTGCGTAGGCTCCCCAAGAGAAGAAAATCCATCTCTTCTTTTCTTTCTTGTCTTCTGTTCTTCATCTTTGTGGCTGTTTTTTTTATTTGTATTTTTTTTGTCCGCAGGTGTTAACACCCACTGCTGCATCAGTGGCTTGCACATACAGTACACTTAACACTGCCTCCAGAGAAGGCAGCAGAGCGCTTAGCCTCAGTTTAACACTGTGCTTATAGTGTGTACATGTACACCAGCACATCTGTGTGTGTGTGTGTGTGTGTGTGTGTGTGAGGAGGAGTCAGTGTGCCGCTGTATCCGTGTAGTTTCTGTCTTCCCCTGCCAGTAGCTGTCAAGCGGGGAAAGTCGGTCAGTGTCTCAGTCAACTAGGCCAGAAAGAGTTGGTTCTGTGCTACATGCTGCCAAGGGCACGTCTTTGAAGAGTTGCATACTATTCTACTGACTGTTTACAGAATCACAGGGACACTGGGAGGCTGGAATACAACCTGACTCCTGCACACAAAAAAGATACACACATGCAACTACATGCAGTACAGTGATTATATACTGTATAAGTATCAGTACATGTACATAAACATTTTGCTATAGCTGTGAGGACCATCCAGTGACAGCCTTCACATCACACCTCAATTGGGCATGTTCACAATAGCCTCACTGTACTGTGTTGCATTTTGTATTGTGGTTGCGACAAATGCATTTCAGCTTTTAAAAGCATCAAACTTCTATATATATATATATATATATATGTGTGTGTGTATATGTGTGTATATATATATATATAT
>LKNJ01002975.1:267-15018 GCA_002120245.1 Maccullochella peelii | reverse complement strand
TATATATATATATATATATATATATATATAATGTGTGTGTGTATGTATGTATGTATATATATACATGTATGTATATATGTATATGTGTATATATATGTCAATATGTTCAAAAAAAAAAGGCAGAATCATTTTCTAAACAGATGCTCACCATAGTTTTCAGCAAACGTTACTCAAATGGGAATACATTTGTTGGGGACTATTTTCAGCTGCAGATAAAAAGACATTTGATGTTCTAGTAAGTATTAACAGCAGCAGGACAGTGTGTGTGTGTGTGTGTATACATGGTAATGAAGCAACTTGTCCTCCGTTGCAACAGTGTGGCTCATTGATGTGTTTTTAATAGTCTTTAAACAACAATGGAGCTCGGAAGAACAAGATACAGTATATCAGGCTTTGGATACACTTGTTAGTTGAAATAATTCTTAGTTGTTTTGGGGCTTGTTGACAATAAGGCAAAAACATAATCTGCGTACATTAGGGGTCCATAGTGAGTGCTGATCACTGAGCTACAGCACAGATGCTAATGTTTTCATTTAATTTGTTCTTTTTGATTTCTTTCATTTATCCATTCAGATGATTTATTCACTTTTCGTGATTTATTTATTAGTGCTGAAACAATAACTCAGTTCATTGATTTGTCGACCAACAGACATTTATTGGACAACAAATTTGATAGTCGATGATAGTAGATACATCGTTTCAATCATTTATCAAGCAAAAATATTTCTATCCTCTCCTATGTGTTCATTTGCTGCTTTTCTCAGTTTTATTTAATTGCAAATGGATCATGTCTGGGGTTTGGAACAGTGGTCGAACAAAACAAACAATTTGACAACATCACCATGGGCTCTGGGAAATGTCAGATTAATCAATACTGATAAAAATCAGTTACAGCCCTGATATTTATTTTTATCTGGTTTATTGTACCACACCCTGCAGGGCTTCAGTGTCTCCCCCTAGGGGGAAGCACCTGTCTGACTGACACACCTTTACCTGACCACACCCCTAACCCTGCATGGCCTCAAATAGTACCCTGACCCTTATTCTGATCTTCACCACCACCATATTCCAACCCTGAACCATCCCACAAAGAGAGGACATTGGGTCCTTTTTAAGGGCGCAACTACAAAGAACACAAAAACGCCCACATGCAGTGTTTTCCTCGACTGCACCACGGGGGCAAAGACTCCCTCATCATCCTGTTCATTATTTATTCAGAGGTATTTGACGGAATTAATAATGCAGCAAGATAAATTTATAAGCATTGGGTTGTCTGCTGTCTAAATCTATTCTTTCTCTCCCTACCCTTCTTTCTCTTTTATTGCCATAAAGAGGACACCCACTGAGCTTTTAAATGCATGCTTATGTAAACCTCTTTTTCTGCTTTGACTCCGACTCCCACACACATCCCCATCCTCTCCCTCTCACTCTTCCTCTCTCTTAGCTGTAATTCTCTGTTCATGTTTCATCTCTAGTATGTTCCTGCTTTCAGTCTGTCTTTGTTTTCCTCTGTTGTTTATCTTTTTTCCTCTTCTGCATCTACAGCATATCCCTCCTACATGTTCTGTTGACTTTTTCCTCCTTTCCTCCATTTTTACAATTGTCTACTACAGTATGTGGATTGTATCTACTGTAAATATGATTCAACTGCATTACATTTGCACCCATCACTGACATCCACCTCCAGTGTAGTGGAGATTAATTTAGTTTTTATTGTGGCAAAATGCACTGGGGACAACCTATGGAGGTGGTTTGAGAGAGAAAAGTGTTATAATTGATGCTTTGGTTTGTTTAAGCTTAGACTCATTTATTCCATCCAGGGTCAATTTGATCACCAAAATGCATTTGTATGTCAAGTAGAAAAATGCCTCCAACTCTCCTCTTTCTGCTCTGTGTGTGTGTCTGCAGTATTGCCAGTGGTTTCGGTGGGGCTTTGTTTGTCTACCTGAACCGACTGATTGTCCAGTTCATCAGGAAACAGAAGGCCATCAACAGATTCCTCATGAAAAAGTAAGTCTAACCAGCGGTGGAAAGTAACATTTACTCAAGTACTGTACTTTTTTGACAACTATTTTAATTACATTTAACTGACAAAACTTCTGTAATGTTACTTTAGTAAAGATTTATATTCAGGACTTTAACTTCAGAGGATTTTTGCATTGAAGTATTTTTACTTAAATAAAACATCTAAATACTTGTGCCACCACTCTAGTCTAACACACTGTTACGGCTTTACTTTGCCATTCCAGCCTATTGTGAGAGAATACATGATTTCAGGCACATTCAGACCAATTCCCCATCATTTGATAGGAGTGTGACAGAGTCACATAGGAAAACATGTATTGTTGGTTCAGTGGCGAGTTATGGAGCGGTCTACATTGTATCTGGGGAAATAATAGCGGGGAGTGCAGAGTCTACCCCAAACATTCTCTGAGATATGTTTTGTGAATTACGTATTGTGAAAAAACTAGAGCTACAATGATGAATAGATTAGTCAACTGACAGAAAAATAGGTGTATAAGTATTTCAGTCAATATCAATGAATTGTTTCAGTCTTTGTGTTTTTTTAATTGTTTTTTTGGCAAAACAATGATTTAACATTCACTGAATATTTGTTTGGGTTTTGGTCGAACAAAACAAGACATTTGAAGATGTCCTCTTGGAAGTTGCAACATTTTTTCACTTTTTTTGACATCTTATAGACTACATCATTAATTTGATCAGTGCATTATTTCTTCCCCTCAGATATGTGTGTAAAACAATGTGATTTATTCCTCTTCTCATTTAAGAGTGTATTTGCATCTGTTGGTGCGAAGGTGATCACATTCACCTACAGTTCAAAGGCTCTGTTCTGTTAACAGGGCATTGCTGTTACCCAATATAAATGATGCTACCCTATATAAATAAAGGTTGAATTAACACATATACATACATACACCATGTACTGTTCAGGTAGTTTTAGAGGGTTTGATGATGTAAACACCTGCACACACATACAACAAACACACAGCATGACTTTTAGTGTGAATCTAACACCAGTGTTTTTCCAGGAGTCTGAAACCTTGAAGCAGTGACATTAATAATGAAAGCATTAATGACTGACTGGTGTTAGCTCACTCATTTACACACCGAACAGTGTTAACGTGAATGCTTTAGTTAATTAAATGTATTGATGTTAACTAGATCTGCAGCATCTTACACTGGAGTATAATGATCCAGGAAAACATGCCTTTGTCAAAAAGCTCATTTGACTGTGTCTGTTATTGTTTTTATTTTCCTGTCTTTAATACCCTGTCATCTGTCATTATCAGAATTACAAAAGGAAAATTCTCTTCATCTCTCTCTCTCTCTCTCTCTCTCTCTCTCTCTCTCTCTCTCTCTCTCTCAGACGTCTGCTGTACCCTGCACTGGTCACTTTACTTGTTTCCACACTAACATTTCCCCCTGGCATTGGACAGTTTATGGCTGGCAAGGTAGGTTCTGCACATCCACTCAGCACATGCTATTATTTTGTATACACGCAGCCATTACTGTAATTCAGAAATGTGAAAGAGAGCCTGTGGCACTATGGGCCACATGGCTGTATTATAAGAACTGGCGCATACGCCAAAACAGAGTTTCTAGCTTCCGGGTTTACTTCCGGGGTATGCGGTCCACTGAATATGCACAGTAGTGTTTCTCCCGCTGGCCCCGCCCACTCGGCCTATAGATTTTAAATTGTGATGACGTCACAGATTTTTAAATCACTTTTTTCAGTTAGAGGAAAGTTTTTTACAAATTTAAAACCTCCGTGGACCAAACATGTATCATAGAAAGAGTCATAATTGACCTTGTTTGCAGTTGCAGAGGTGTCTCTTTTACAATGGTGGCCTATGGGGAAAATGCTTTTTGGGCCGCAGGGGAATTCTTATTATACATTTATGGCCTTTACCTGTTGACCTAATCTATCTGTTATGTATTCAGTCTGCAGCGGCAAAAATGAGACAAAATGTCTCAAACTCTGAATTTTACCATTCAATGAACCGTTTTAAATCATTATATTGTTTCATAACAGCTGGATTACCATTCATGTCTGTGTGTGATTGTTTTGTAATGTGTGTTTGTGTGTATCGTCTGTGTACACTGGAGACTTGGATGAGCATACAGCATACAGCATACAGTCCTTTTGCTCCAGGGATGACTCATGAGTGTGTGCAACTTTCCAATTTCACCCCGTCATCTGTCATTATCAGAATTACAAAAGGAATATTCTGTGCCCCCCTCTATCTCTATCTCTCTCTCTCTCTCTCTCTCTCTCTCTCTCTCTCTCTCTCTATCTATCTCTCGCTCTCTCTCTCTGGCTCTCTCTCTGAGTGAGATTGTTTTAATGTCATTAATTCAATTCAATTAGCTTTATTGGCCTGAATGTAACAGTGACAATATTGCCAAAGCGTCAGGTAATAATGAGATTATAACAATAAAACCTTAAATACACACATGTGAGACTGTGGAAGTGTGTGTTGAAGTTTGGTGTGTGTGCGTGCGTGTTGATGTTGGTGTGTGTGTTGATGTTGGTATAACAAAGACAATATTGCCAAAGCATCTGGTAATATTGAGATTAAAACAATAATAAGAAGAAGAAAATATAAAATAAAAATAAAAAAGGTACAGTTCATAAAAATCAAGAAAATGGCAAAAACCTTAAATACACATATGTGAGACTGTGGAAGTCTGTGTTTAAGTTTGGTGTGTGCGTTGATGTAGGTGTGTGTGCGTGTTGATGTTGGTGTGTTGGTGTTAATCTCAACATTACCAGATGCTTTGGCAATATTGTCTTTGTTACACCAACATCAACGCACACACCAAACTTCAACACACACTTCCGCAGTCTCACATATGTGTATTTAAGGTTTTTGCTATTTTCTTGTTTTTTATGAAACCTTTTTATTTTAATTTTTTTATTTTCTTCTTATTCTTCTTCTTAGTATTATTATTGTTTTAATGTCATTATTACCTGACGCTTTGGCAATATTGTCACTGTTACATTCATGCCAATAAAGCTAATTGAATTTAATTGAATTAATGACATTAAAACAATCTCTCTCTCTCTCTCTCTCTCTCTCTCTCTCATATTTTTGGTTCCTAATGAGAGGGTGAGTCAGGCTTCTGAAGCTCTAAATCTGCCCACACTGACCCACTCCTCTTAAAGCCCTTCCCCGGAGAGAGTACACTCAGAATTCAGATGTGAACATCCTACCTCAAGTCACATTTCAGAGTTTTCTCAAAAAGTGATCTAGAGAATCAAAGAGTAGCAAAAATGAATGCACAAAGGGGAACAGTGCATATTAACCACAAGCTTCCTGGATAGAGAGGAGAAGAGGCTCTACTAACATTTTGGAGCACCTTGCTGAACATGCTGTGTTTGCATATGAATTTGAAATAATGGTGGGCCATTAGGCAGCTCTAATGAAGTAAAAAGAAAAGAATATTGATGATGAAGTTGGTTATTGTGCTTTCCGTAATAATTGTAACGAACAAAAACAAAAATGCTACATGAATGTATTTATTGTTGATGCACTAACCCTATTAAGATAATGTTTCATTTCCTTGACAGAGACCTGATACCATACAATAAATAATATTGATTTAGCATCTTTATCACAAAAGCACTACGCTTTACTGATTTGATTGATGCTCCATTCTAGTGTCAAGGTCACATTTTGAGAATCAATAAATCGACTTGGTGCATTAATGGAAATTCTTAAGAAAAAGAAAAAAAACGCTACAAAACAGCCCACCTATCTTTGCATGTGCTGATGATCTCACTTCCTGTGGCCTTTAGCTGACCCAGAAGGAGTCTCTGGTGACATTACTGGACAACCGGACGTGGGCCAAACAGGGCATCGCTGAGGAGTTTGACTACATCGGACACTCTCAGGCCTGGAAGCACCCACAGGTCAACGTCTTCGTCACACTGGTCCTTTTCATTGTCATGAAGGTAGGAGAGAAAACCTCTTAAAAGATTTGAATTTAGGTTAACTTATGTAAGTGAATACAAAGAAAAGATAGTGATAGCTCCATGCTCTCACTGTGAAGATCACCCAGATTTATCGCCCAGCCCTACAGTCACTTTTAATCATCATCTTCCTCATCAATATCTTCCCTATTGTAGGATGTGTGCTGGTACAGTACGTGAAATCCACACATACAGTATGCTGCTGATGGCTATAGTGGCATTAAAGATAAAGGAAGGTCATGAGGAGAATATTATAAATGGGAGGGTTTTGCCCTTTTTATTCAATATTGGGCCTGGGCTAATGGGAAAGTACTGGACCCATCTCCTCTTGTCACTTGTAAAGAACAAAGGAGACCATGTTCAAAAAAATGTTGGATCTCCCCCTCACTGTGTTACAAAGTTCCAATGTTCTATTGGAGGCCATTTGAAGTTTAGGCCCACTTTGATGCTTTGAGCTGATGGGATCCATGTAAAAAATAAAAATAAATACACACACACACATATATATAAAATAATAATATAATTATTAAAATTAGAGAGCATCCATATAAAATCTTTGGATCACAACTGGTTCATTTTAGCTGAGATAAAAGGCAAGAGGGGAAGGTGGGTATGCAGTAATCAGTTTCAGACATAAAAAAAAACAACCACTGTGATATAAAATACTGGAACCAAGCCACTGCACTTTTGGCCTCAGTGGAAAAACAAGCTGAACAGTTACTATATATTCTTTTTTTTTTTCTTATGAGAGAAAATGCCAATGTCTCGCCACCCATCCTCCTGTTTCTCTTTCGTCCTCAATAACGAGAAGAGGCCAAACAGAAGTTTGGGAGCCCAGACGAACTGTGTGCCCTGCCAGCTTGCATGCTGCTGTTTAAGAGCTGCTGGAGGAGAGTGCTGCTTGCGTTGTGATTAGATTGGCTTTTTTATGTAACCTTTATTTATTTGGGCTGCTCCGTTCAGCTGAAATGAAATGTCCTCTCCGAATACAAAAAAACAGCTTGTAAATCTCCCCTCACTGCATCAAGAGCTGTGCTTGTGTGTGTATGTGTGTGTGGTAAAGCGCACAAAGAAACCCCTGCAAAATTGCGAGTGGGTGCAGAGTAGAATGGGGCTGGGTTATGTGGTTATGTATGCTTGAGTGTGTGTAGGTGAGTGCATGGGCAGTTGACTGCAGGCAGGGTTAGAGAAAGCATTTTGAAACCTGGTTTTCTAAACTATAGCTGCTACTGTACTTGACATTAAAATAAGTTTATTCACATAATATAGAATCATAAATGGCAAAAAATTGGATCAGAAATTTAACAAATAGCTTGAATATTTGGTAAATAGGTACATAATTTTGTTTTATTCCCATAATTTTGGCAATTCCTAATTCCACATATGTTGTGCAATTTGGTGGCTATGTGAAAATGATTGTTCCATTAAGATATTACGGTTTAAATTGAAGTACACCACCTTTGTGCACTTGTGGTTATCATTAAAATGAATAGTACCAATTCACTAGTGTTATGTTACCTTGCGATATTGTGTGGAGGGTGTTGAAGAGTTTCCCTTAGTGGAAACATAATGTTGAGTCCCCCTCCCCACCCCAATAATTTCCATGCAGTTCCTTATTGAATCATTTCATTTCACTGACTTTATGACTCTTCTCTATATTTTCAACATGTACCATTATCTCACAATTGGCACTTGCCCAGCAAAAGTTACACATTCTCAATATAAAGCTGCTTTTTTTTCTCTTTAATTTTTATTTTTTATTTTTGTGATTATAGCTTAATTTTTCTGGTGCATACTACTTTTCGGCGTGCATTACTGTCTGGCAGTGTATTTTTTACAGTATTCTACCTCTAGGTGTTGCCAAATCCTTCCCATAAGGGCTTTAAACTCCAACCAAATAAACCCAACTGGATTAATAAAGAAACAAACTACATGTCTTTTTTTTTTTTTTTTTTTTGTGCCAAAAATAGATTAAGTAGATTAAGTAGTTAATTGCACATCATGTAACAAAAAACGGTATCCACAGATATCTTGAGCTGAGCTACTGCCAAGCAACCTGCACTGCAAAATGTGGTTAAAAACACAGAGTGAAAAAACAAGAATCCAATGCTGGCCAGAAGCTCCGGTGTCCGTTACGTAAGCACAGAACTGATGGCGTGACATTGTGTACTGCAGTAATGGAAGAAACTGACTCACTGTCTCTTTGTCATTGTTCTGAGCAGTACAATAGAGAACGTCTTTCTCAGCCTTTTGTCTGTCACGTATCTCAAAAAATGACTGTCAAAAAAACAATTTTGATTTTACTTTACTTTTCTCTGTGCGTGTGTGTCTCAGTCCCATCATCCTCCTGTCCTTTAACAAAACGGTCTGATGGCTCTCTGCGTCATTCCTCTCAGTGTGATGTCTAACCTCTGTGTGTGCGCATGTGTAGGGTTGCCAAAGACAAATGCAGCTTTTCCCATATGTGACATGGAGGTGAAACGTGAACACCATAAGGGCAGAGATACACACACACACATACACACTTTTCTAACTTTAATCACCCACCTGCATAAATCTAATCGAGCTGCTCTCAACATCTGTCTGTGGGCATGCACTGACTCACACACACATACACATATAGACACATACACAGCATTCAAAGTGAGGCTATAATGGCTCTGTCTAATTACAGCCTTTGGTTTTCCTGGATTCAGCCTGGTGATTTTCAAAGGGGAGATTGCTCTCTCCCTCTCCTTTTTGGTAATGAATGGTTCTTTTATTCGACATGGCAGCCATCTTGTCTTGTTGCTCCTTTTCATGCCGAAACTTCTGGAAGGCTCTCATTCCAGCTGCTAAACTTCTGAAAGTAAAGGTGTGTGCAAAGTGTCTAGTGTCAGGAAGTCCATGTCGGTGGGTCAGCAAATGAAGCTGCTATAAATACTTTCATTATATGTGTTTTGGTGCAGTACAAAACAGGGAACAAAGAATGTGTCCTCAGTGAAAAGGCTGAAATGTAGCTTGTTGTAAGGTTCACTGCACCTGGTGTGAAGAAGATGAGTGTTAGCAGGGGTATTGCTGAGAAAGTTTTTGTGTATTCGTAACTTTTTAGCATGCCGGAAAACACACACACACTCACACACACATACACTCTCTCTCTCGCACACACACAAACCTGCAAACTAATTTGGCATGCTTTGTAGTTAAATGCTATTTTTAGTGGTGTGAAATTATGCACATCAACAGCTTTCAGTGAGGAATGCGTTTATTAATACAGGTGTGTTTCTGTGTGTGTGTGTGTGTGTGTGTGTGTGTGTGTGTGTGTGTGTGTGTGTGTGTGGGTGTGGTTCAGAGTGACAGAGAGATGGCAGGGTTGTAATTGGAGTGGGAATAGAAGAGAGGCCCCTAAGGGTCCCCTGAGGCCCCCAGGTGATAGACTGTCCTCTGAATGTGACACACACAAGCATAGAGGGCACCCAGATGACTGACAAATTAAATAGAGTATAAATGTTCTGGATACTGCGTCACAACTGATACCCTTGACCTGAGTATCTTTCACTTCTCCCTTCTACCTCACTTATGTTCTCCTGTTTTTGTTTTCTCTCTTTTTTACTTCTTTTTGTCCTCTTCAGTCACCAGAATTTTGTGATAAAATGTGATAAACAACAATAAATCAAGGTGAATCGAGACCCAAGGGGCAAAAAGTGCAGTAATAGGTGTTAAGCTGTGCTGCCCAGGCTTTGACCGATGAGTATTTGAAGTCTAATGCTTATATATTTATATGGAAGGCACTGATAAATGACCCATGGGTCACGGGGCTGTATTAAGAGCGATACTTTGTATATAATAAGTATAAGTACAAAGTTTGGATGGTGGCCTTTCCAAAACCAAAAAATACAAGAACAAAAGTATAAGGAATGGAATAAACAATGTGTTTGTCTGCTTTAATGTAAGCTGTAAACTTTAGCTTGTGTGGCCTACTAGCTTACTACCTACAGTAGTAACCAATACTTCCAGGTAACATGTCATACTTTTGTGGGCTTACAGGTTACATTATCAATAAGGCTCCACTCACAAAAGCACGTCCACTGTGTTGTACTTTCCACCATGTGGAAGCCAGTACTTGATGCTAGTAGGTCAGAATGTAGGCTAACATTAGCTTAGTTACCTAGCTAGCTACAGATGATAAAATCTGCCGAGGACAGTGGTCAGTGGCCATTTCAGCTGGCAAAATCAACAGTCTCTGGCTAGAAATGAGAAACCTGTTTTTGTCTGCGCATTTTGATTTTGGTAAACTTTGAGGTAGGAGACGGGACATGAACCATGTTTCATATGCCCAATCACCCACTTTGACCTCAACAACGTTACGCTACTTCTTAACTACTGCAAGATTACAATAATTATTTTCATGACTCAAAATATTGCTTTTTAGGAAAACTTGAACACTGGTCATTTTGTTAGAATAAACTACCAATGCTGTCGTTTTTTTGTCACTGACAACAATCTCCTACCATAAGCCTAAGACAAACTGCCCGATTGAACAGACTGTTGAACATGAACTGAGGTATTGGAATTGGATCACACTCTACCTGAGCCTCCACACTGCACAGTCTTACATTCTTATGGAGCAACCAATCCAACATGAAGATGCAGCATTTTCCTTTTCACACTCCGTTGATTTTCCTCAGCTCTCAAACTCAGCCTTGATTGGCCATTCCTGGTCAAGTCAAGACTTGTACAGATTTGAGTCATGATATCCAATGGTTTTGAATAATACAAGGTTCCTGAGTCATTTGTAAGGAAAGAGAATATAAGTCTACTTTCTATGCTGATTGGTCTGTTGCAAGCACCCTAAACTTGCACAGCCAAAAATGAGGGAAAGGATACAAGGATAGTCCTCCACCTTGGGCACAAAGACTAAAGATTCCTCCGCAACAGAATTTTCCCTTTTTTACAGTTACCTTAGCAATAGCAGCTTTATCCTTAATTACTCTGATGGCCTCAGCATTACCTGCTAGTAGGCCCAGCAGTAGCTTTAGTGAGTATCATGCAAGGACCACCTGTACAAAACAGATTGTTGCTATTGTTGCATACGAGTGAATTAGTCTGTTTCACCAATTGACACAGAGTTGACAGCTGTAGTAATATTTCCTCATGTTTTGTTCCCTAATTTTTGCTCTACTACTGAAATTTATTATGTTTTCATCTGCTGATGTCCGACAGCACGGCTTTAAGCTCTGCCATGTGTAATTCTTTTTATTTACTATTATTTACTATTTTTTAAACTTGCCCATAAATGTAGAAAAATATAGCCAAATACAGTATAGTAATTTATGGGCGATGACTATGCCGCTGATCAAGTCTCATAAGCACACACCTACTCATGTACAGGTTGCCTTCATCAAGTGAAGAAGAGCAATCTAAGACAAGTTTGTGCCCAAATTTCCCTTAATTAGACAGTCAGCCGAGAATAACATAAAAATAAAGATGGAGGCAGCATTTTTGATAAAGATATTTGCACCTTTTGAGATGAGTGCTCATATAAGCAAAGATGTGAAACATTAGCATCCACTAAAAAGACAATTTGTTTACAATCGTATGGGTAGATTACCTCTATATGTGAGGTTCTGACGACTTATTACACTAAGCATTGCAGCTGATTAGGTTCATGTTTTTTGTCTACATCAATTTTGGCATAAATTGAATTTAGGCCCAAGTCACGTTTAAATCCAACTAGAATTATAAAAAGTATTTTTGTCAAGCAAACTCATTACTAATAATCTCTAATTAAGAAATCTGAGTCACATATATACTGAATTTAATACATTTTTTCTTCTAAAATAGTTTGGCCCTGAAGCAGCTCTATAACTTAGAAGTCTCATTAACCACAGTCAATTCATGTGGTTCATTAAGTCATTTTAATTTGATTTTAATGTAGAAGGTTTTTATTTCTTCACTTCTTTTTTTTTTTTTTTTTTTTTGAGCACTGCCAGGTTTTTTAAAGCAACAACCCAATCAAGTCTTGGCTTGCTTTTCTTGCCGTAAGGCTTCTGCTTCCTCTGACGGTTTGTCGAAGTCCCGCTTCAGTTTGAGGTCGGAGATCCTCATAAATTTTGATGGTCGTGCACTACCTCAGTGAGATGTACACTTAGTAGATTACATTAGATTAGATGAAACATTAATGATTCCTCCGGGGGAAAGTGAGTCATTGCTGCTGCAAAGAATTGGATATAGCAATAGCTAGGAGGACATACATAGTAATAGGACAAATAAAGGGCATATAGAAATATGTCTGGAAACGCTAATGTGTCTTGTCCAAACTGATCAACTCTCAATTATACTGTCACACTATGTCAGTTTGAAAAGTGCTCAAGGAATCATGAAAGCTATCCAGCTTATTTTATCATTTTATGGTAAATGTGCTGCAGACTCCGGCCCTAAGGCCCTGTAAATTCCAGGAGGGCTTTCAGCAGGACAGGGTTATAAACGCACACCCATTGAGTTATTTTTTTTGTTTTTTTAAGGGGAATCTATGGGTGTGGGTTTGGCTAGACATGGGAGAGCTTTTGTCTGTGTATTTGTGTGGTTTTACTTTATGTACTGTATTCTGTGTATATTTGTGTTAAGGACCCCCTTGAAAACGAGATGGTTCATCTCAAGGGGTTTATCCTTCTAATAAATGTCCTTACATCAGACCATGCTGATTTTGTTAGGAAGGCAGGTTTAGATGACATGAAACTGAGTTTCTTGACAGTGATGACAAATGGTCAAGCTCTTGAGTTAAGCTGCTTACATTACGTTAATGCATAGATAATAATGCTGCAATAGCATAATATAATGGCTACATTATATAATAATATAACATGCTGAAAGGGGCCTTTCTGCACATTGTGTACTTGACACTTTAAGTATATTTTGCTGATAATACTTCTTTTACTTTTAATTTTTAATTTTCAAAGCAGGTATTTTGCTTGTAATGAAGTATTTCTACAGTGTGTTATTACTACTGAATTCTTATGCCAACACTGAGCACAGTACAATACTTGAAGAAGCATAAATACATGGACCCAAATTTCCAGCCAGAGGCGATCGTGTCCTAAGTGGCTATTAGTCCATCTCCTTGGCAACCCCAAGCCACCTGGAGGGGGACCCAAGGGCAACTGTAACTTGGCAGTCAGTGATCATATGAGTGTGGTTGCCATGGTTAAAGCTCCTGTTAACTCTCCTGTGAGGACGGAGAAGAAACTGCAGCCAGCATCCCGTCACACTCACCTGTGTTCAAGTGTGTGTGTGAACATGTTATTATGGGTAAACAAGCAGCTGGTTCAGATTACACTGTCATCTACATACAGTGGCGCTGCTGGAAATGTAGCTGTAAGTATCCTTTCCCTCACTCACTCTATGTTAGCTTAGGACAGTGGTTCTCAGATTACAGCCACTAAACTGGCTAAATCTAAAAATGCATTTTACTTGTGAAAACGTTTTTCAAGTAGTTTTTGTAAAGACCTCCATCCACACTAAAAACCGTACTCCTTTTTGGAGTCATAACTCAAATTGGCAGTAGCTCAGTCCATAGGGACTTGGCTTGGGGACCGGAGGGTGGCCAGCTCACTGGAGAGGTGCCGGTTCAGCTCCGGGGCACTGCTGAGGTTCCCTTGAGCAAGGCGCCTAACTCCTAACCACTCTGACATCTCATCTCATTAACTGCATGTGTATAGGTTTATAGGTGTGTGTAAAATTACTAACGGAGTGTAAAAATGAATTTCCCCAAGGGGACAAAATAAATTATTTATCTGTAAATATGATACACATATTTGTAGATTCAGTGTGGCTTACATTTTCCAAGGATATCATTCTCTCCAATGGCTATCGCGAAGAAACGGCCATAAATGTGCAAGGAACTAGTGTTAATTTTGTCACCTATTTTTAGATTTAGCATTAGTCTTAGTCCAGAGATCAAAAGTCCATGTTCGTTTTATATTTGGTCAACCTCATTCTTTTTTTATTTTTAGTCCATTTTAGTCGACTAAAACTGGTAATTTCAGTAAATTTTTAGTCGAGTAAAACATGAGTTAGCAGACTTTCACAAAGCTTAGTTTTTGGGTGTAAAAATACTGGCTTAATGTGGACAAAGTATAAGGAGTTTTCACAACCCTATAAAAACACACTATAAAAATGTTGACCATCATTGCACCCATCATGATATACTGTATTATAGAGGCTTAGTGAGGACGTAGGCTCATTCTGCAATATGATTGGTTTAAAAAATATAACAAACAAAACAAAATCAGATTACTTACAATTTGTCTTCATGATGTAGTGGAAACACGTTAAAGTTATATTATCAAATACGGGGCACCAAAATAACTGTAGCGATATTAGTCTTACACAGCAGCACCAAATACCTGGGTCTTAATACGCATGTGTGTAAATTGAAGTAGAGCTGTGACACTCAACTTCTGCTATCAGAAATAATCAATATTTATATTAAATAGCAGAATTTAACTAACATTAAATTCACCTCGGGGCACCACCCTTGAAAAAGGGAAAAAGATAGCCAATGAATTAATTCAGTCTCAGTCTAAAGGTTGCTACAGAGCTCTTGACTNCTTTGTATTGGTTGTAGCGTTATTAGGTTTACACAGTAGTACCAAATACCTGGGTCTTAATACGCATGTGTGTAAATTGAAGTAGAGCTGTGACACTCAACTTCAGCTATCAGAAATAATACAGTGTGTACAGTGACCTTAATACTTAATACACACAAACCACATAGT
>LKNJ01002974.1:0-68559 GCA_002120245.1 Maccullochella peelii | reverse complement strand
TATATATATGTATATATATGAACTTGGGTCACCTGCTAACCTGCCAATGTCACGGTGCTGAAAGGTTTGTTAAAAAGTACCACTTTAGTGATCTCTTCTGTGTTGATGGCAGTAGAGGCACTGTGTGTCCCCTCCAGAGCACTAAACCAGTTCATATGTTGGGCTGCCCTGGGAGGGAAATGGGTTCACTGCAGTGGAGGAGCATGCTGGAGTTTAGAATGAGCCGGCAGTTTTACATCCTGAGGCCCCAGGGTCACCAGCAGATAGACATAATGAAAGGTTTTAGAGGTGGTTGGGCAGAGTTGTAACACACCCCGTCGTCTAGACTACTTTAATGGGTTTACTGCATTGATGAAATATTGACAAGGGGGCTGGAGGTGAGACCCAGGGACAAATGGCCCCCGTCGTTAGAAGGAATGCATTTCCTCCTTTCTCCACATTGCCCTTCGCTCCACTTTTAAGGTTGCGCATGTGTGGCTGTTGAAAAGGCCCCTTCACCCCACTGAACAGCACTGTTCAAAAGAAGTCCTGAGTTTGCTCTTTAAGCCCATAGATGGGGACTAAGAAGTCCCTTTTGATTTTCTTTTAAGAATAGACCTCTTTTTCACAGATGGTAATGCCAAACTGCAGGGTGGCATGCATGTTTTCTCTTGTGTAAAAGGCGGAGGATTAATCTTCATTTGACCTAGCTGCCTGGTTTTTGCTCACTTTGTTGTTTGGTACTATGCAGTGCAGTCCACGACAGTCTACACGACACTAACCACAAGAGGACAACATGATCACTGGAGACATTTTTTTTTGTGCTGAAAAGTAGGGTTTGAACACTAGGAAAAGATGAGTCTTAAACCAAAAATGTGCCCCTGTTTTGGGTTATTTTCAGTGGCACTTGTCTTATATCCGTTATTATCACAGCAATACAAACCCTCAGCCATACCATCCTCAGACAACAGTATTTCTCAGTGGCTAATTATGCCCTTGCCCCATTTTGTTTGCTCACTGACCTAAAGTGGGATTTCCCTCTACCCTGCTCTATAATCCTTGGAGCTGAAGTTTTTTCTTTTGTAGCTTAGATGATTCTGTGTAATTCTGCTCTAGCACCCTAAATGTTGGTTAGATATTTTTTCATACATGACTTAACTAAATTCGTACATCCTGATTTAGACTGCCAGTAACCAAGACATTTAAACCTATTGTTTATTGTTCAGTCTTTTGTTCATATAATGTAGGATCTTTCTCATTTGTTGGTTTTAATCCACAGGATGGCTCCAAAGGAAGCAGTACTACTCTTCTCACCACTGCCACAACCACCAGCACCAACAGCAGCAGCTTCTCCAAACTCCACAAACCCTCCAAGGACCACAAAGACAAGCCTCCAAAAGACTTGAAAGAGCCCAAAAGTGCCTTCAGAGACTGTGGCTGGGAACCCAGCAAAGCTCCCAAAGAACCTTCCAGGAAACCCAAAGAGAACCAGCCACTTAGAGATATTAATCCTAAAATGGGCTTTAAGGAACCCAAGTCTTTGTCCAAGGAGCATCGGACTGAGGGGATGACTCACGGGTCAGGGCTAAACAAGCGTCTGTCCACCTCCGACTATGATGATCACGTGACCAAAAAACGTAAGAAGGGATTTGTGGATTCATCAGGGAAGCAGACGTCAGGGTCAGACGCGCAACATTTGGATAAGAAACTCTTGAAGGATAGATCGCAGATGCGAATGAGTAAATTGCAACCAGAAGGTGATGAGACAGAGCGCAGGAAGGTGTCGACACTTCCTCCATTCCAGGAACTGGTGGACCCCAATGACTCTGATATGGAGGACCAGTCTACCAAATCAGATGTAAGTAGAACATCTTTTTGAAGAGTCCTTGGTCTGTCTTAAGACTAAAGTAGCTGATTTAAAGTGATGTATACATTTACAGCAAGGAGACTCATGTCCCTTTTATCATCATGGAGGTTGAAGAAGCAGCTGTCATGCCCTTGTACGAGGCCAGCTCACTAAACTCACTGATTTGAGCTTTCCCCTCAGGAAACAATGGTGAAGGGAGGGGTTGTGGAAAGGTATCCAATTCTTCCTCCAAGGCTTTAAGGGGGAGGATTTGTTGGTTGTTACACCTTCCTCAGCATGGAAGGGCTATAAAATCAAATGACCAACAGGGAGAGAATCTTCTTTAATGGTGGTCTGGTGGACTCCAGGGGTCTGGGCAGGGGAATTGGAAGAAGGGGTGGGCACCAATAAACCTAGTGGGGGTTCAGCTGCATTCGTCTGGGTGGCCAAACAAGAGGAGGTCAAAACTGGAGTTAGATAGTTACAAGATGCAGTTTTGTTGCCTTATTGACAGCAAATGACAGCTTTTGTGCACTTAAAATGGGTTTGTGTTGGAAGTGATTGAATATAGATGTAGAATGTGCTCACTCACAAACTTAAAGTATTCCTCTGTACCTCCACCTCTAGAGCAGGATTAGAAAAACTTCATGTCTACAGTGGCTCCTTTCATGAATAGGGTGACATTTGACTGGGTTGCCTGGTCCACGCACATTTGGTGGAGAACCTCCCCATAAAGACAGGCTGTTTTAAAGCTAAATAGTAGACAAGAAAGATTTATGGTTTTACAACACCTGAGGAGAAAGGGGAGACGTGGCAGTGAATAGCATAGAGTTCCCCTTTAATCCTTTTAGCTTTTGAAAGAAGAAAAAGGGTGAGCATTTGTGAAAGAAAGGTCTAAATCCCTGTGCTTTGAGCAGTTTTCTTTTATGTGATGGTGTTTCGTTTCTATTCTCAAATGCTTGTATAAAGTGTGGGTCTTTATGTATCTTTCTCTGTAGGGGCAGCTTGTTTAGCCAGGGGAGTTATTACTTAGCACTAGCGCTGTATGTGAATGCCTTTTAAGTTTCCCATACAGAGACTGGGGGTTGGGTTGGTTGTAAAGGGGATGTGGGGTGACAAATGCCAGGTGTTTGATTCTCCCCAGGCTAGCAACCCCGGTGGCCGAGCGCCGGGCCGACACAGTGCACCGCTCTCATTTCTCGTGTGACCACTTGTTTGATCTCAGTGTTTTCCACTGAGCACTGGGCTAGAAACAGCAGAGAGGCGGAAATGTGGAGTAGGTGATGACATGAAGGGAGAGCAGGCTGGCGTGTTAGCATGAGAACCTTGTTTCTAGCACACTGGATGTGGGCACAGGCTGAGTGATTTGTCACCTGCATGAGTTTGTGTAAACCTCAGCCCTTATATTTTAGAATTCACATCATCACAGAGACGTGCATTTGTAGATGGCTTTCAGTTAAATTATTTTTATGGTATGAGACTCGTGGTATGTGATATCACAAGCATGATTGATTAATATTGTTGTCACTTAGTTTGAGAAACAGTTTAACCCTTTAATGGTGTCATGCAAAAGGCTTTTTTTCATTTCTTAGAGCCTTTGGACAGTAACAACAAAAAACTGACTACACAGTTAGTTTTCTTCATTTTGAGCCTCTACCAAACTGCTGAAAGTGCACATTTACTTGTCAATGGTCATTTTAACTATCTGCATACATTGTCTCCCTTGAAGTGAAATGAAAGACTAGTATGTGGCATTATAAGGAGGACTGATTCATATTGTTGCCAACATTGGCAAATGTTGGTTATGGACCAACTTCAGATAAGTGAGTTTAACATTTGCTTTTGGGTTTGAGAAACAACTTAATGATAAGGGCATTTATAATTAATTTTATATTTTTTCTCATTATGAGTTTCCACCAAACAGTTGAGAGAAATGATAAATACAACACTTCAGCTATAACATGGACATGAAACATTTTTAAAGATAAATAAATAAAATAAAAAATGTATATGACTTTAAGTTAAAGTGGAACTCCACATTGTGTGTTTCCAGGTGTTGGGGAATTGTGCAAATGTTTAAACAGTTGTATATAGTGTCTCCAGAGAGATTTGTGTGAAGTCTGATAAATGTCCTCAAGTGATGTCACTTGTGTGTTTCGGTTGAGGCTGTAGACTTCAAGTTTGAAAATGAAAACAATGTTTTGGTGTGGAGTTAGAAAGAAGTGAGCTTACCAGAATTCTGTAGCCCACTGCTCATCTCTGCTGCAGTCTAAAGGCTACTAGAATAATACACCCCAATCTCCGACCGAACTGTCAGCAGTCACGTTGCATTGTGGGTAATGTAGGCACCAGTTTTTGACAAGGAAGAAGAATGTGTGGAATAAAAAAGAGGATATCTCTGGTTCTGCTGCATCGATTATGATCCTTTTTTAAAAAACTGTCCATCGTGTGTCCGACAGTGTTATAGGAGAGCAATGCTAAATCAGAGTACTCTTTTTAATGTCAGATAAAAAACAAAAACAAAAATCATATTAACATGCAATGCAATCTTTGTAGAACTAGTTCAGGTTTGCTCATCTGTGTTGTGGTATTCTACAAATCATTACAGTATTTCCTCTACACTTCTATCTGGGCATATCCTTTGGACAGAGGTTGCACGGGCCCCAGTAGCAGTAGTACTCTGGATTTACCTAATTAGTGACTATATAATAGTTTCAACAAACATTAATTGGAATAATATTAAATTCATCATATCAACAACCGTTTATAATCAGAAAACTTCATATTCTGTGGGAATCTTTCAGTTTGGTAAAAAATATAAACCACCTTTATTATAATGTAGACATTTCAACTGATTTGAGCATGTTTTTAAAAAAGCGTTACAAAACCAACAGACTGGTACCCCCTGGGTTTTTTTTTGTGTGGGGCTGACTTGAGTGCTAGAAATTGGTCAATCAGATTTCAGACGGTACAACAAATCTTTGAGCAGGATATTACAACTACCAAACAGCTGAGAAAACCATCAACGGGTTAACTGCAGCGAGAGAGAAAAGGAGCCAATAGGTTTATAGTACATTTGTGTGGTTTGTGTATATAATGTATGTAACTTATAAATACATTTCAGTATAAATGAGTTGGCCTTGAATGGCTCTCCAGTGTCAATCTGAAAGGCTTGTTAATTCACATTAAAATAGTTTTGTTTGGATAGCCCCTGCTGAATTAGACAAGCAAACCAAATGTTCAGTTTGCTCTTGTTTGCTGGCATTTCTTTTTGGCCATCCTAACTGTGGCAAGAGTTAGGAGAAGAAGCTAGATTGAGGCCAGCGAACTCCGACAAAACACTATTTATTGTCTTTGAAGAGGGCAGCTTTGGTGGCTTTGAGTAAAGCAGGACAAAAGCCCTAAAAAGGAGTGGTGCTAAGATTTATGGCACTCTGAAGAAGCTGTCCCATAAACCAACAGACCAGCTGTGTGGTGTTTGTTGGCAGGAGGTGACGACCATTGAAGTCGCTCTGCCTTTTGTCCTCACTTCTCTTTTTCTCTCATGTTTCTTCTGGAGGTCACTTCTCGCCACTTTGTTTTCTTGGGCAGCTCTGGTTTGTACTCGCAATCTCCTTTTCTAAATGTGGGTTTGCATACTAACATCTAAGTGCATTTTAACCTCCCTTTAGAGTGACACACAGTGACACATGTTAACCCACATCTTCACAAGCCTCTTCCCTACTGCTGCTTAGCATAGGGAAACAGGAGTTTCTACTACAGGAGAGGATTTTGTTTAATATTGTTGACTTTCCAATGACGGAAAATATGCCTGAAAAAATAAAAATATGAAAAATGAATATATGTACTATGACAATATACAGTATAAATGTGTCAGCTGTCAGAGTTGTTGGGAGACTATTTATAACACAGTATCTATCCCTTTACATCTCCTTTCCACTGCAAGAACTTTAAAAGCAGGAAACCTGGGGCTTCCCTTATTCTGAACTTGTAAACCTTTGGTAGTTTCCTTGAAGTTCTGTAGTATTTTACAAACTAGGACATTTCGAATACACCCAATTAAAAAGGCATGTGCTTGACCCATCAGGATTGACAGCTCCTGAAAGTACCTGAAACTTGCATTTCTTATCACCTCCTGAGCAGTGCCCAAATTTAGCTCCAGAAACTCGTCCCCAAAGTGGGCAGAGAACCTGTGACAGTGTTTATGTTTGGTTTGGTTTTATTTTAAGTTTCTGCAGTGGAATTGCATTGGTTTGAATTTATTGAAAGGATAGCCCCTTTTCTCATCAGTAAGTACACACAAATTTAAAGCATGAACAGGTTGTTTCAAGATGGGAAAATAAAGATATCCTGAAGCAGCGGAAAGAGGTAATAGATCTAGAAAAGAGGAAGATTATTCCAGTCGGGTAGAGCTTTGTATTGGAATGAATAGGAATGATTAGATGGCAAATCAATGAGCACAACTGTTTTATGGCAATATAGTTTGAATATGATTTTTGTGTCACTGTGATGAAGCTCCTTGATTTATCAGTTATTTCATTTGCTGGATTGATGGCTAAGAAAGCTCAACACACTGCAACTCAGGTGTTTGCGTTCAGAGCTGTCAACAAATCAGGGGCCAGATAATCACATCTGACTATCTGCATGTGTCCATGTCGTCTGTAACCAGGTCTTCTGCTAGTATGAGCTCTGTCTTCCCCCGAGTCCTGGCACTACATCCTTGTTGATATTTATGAGTCTAAAAGTTAAGTTTGAAGAGGACTATGTAGGACAGACTACACAACTGCTCACTTTAAAGCTAATTTTGTTTCCTGAGGTAAAAGAGTTTTGTATTTTTATACAGGGTAAGGGTTGGTAAAGCACTGTAATACCCCTGTCAGACAACAAACTGACTCCTGTCACAGGGTAATAATAATACAGAATTGAACAGATTGACTGTAAGAGTAGGTGATATGGGTAAAATCCTCTATCACAGTATATGTAATTTGAATTCTCCATATGGGCATGTATTGTGAGTACATTTTCTGGAAAATCTTTGAGAGACTGTTTGAGGATAAAATATCAGACGGAAATTTTCTGTGGTGACCATGAAAGCTCAAATATTATATACAATATACCTCAGACAATAAGATTAGTTCTAACTTTTTTGTAACTGATAGCAGGTCCAAGCTAATGTGTGCTAACGACGGATCAGAAATGTGCAGCAACATTTTTCTGACACTATATATCAAACAAAAGCCAGAGACTATATTGTATTAAGTCACTGTGAGCTGTAAAATCACCACCTCTAAGCAGAAGGCAGAAGATAACGTTATCTCGGAGCCTGACCAGGCGAGGCCTCTCTTCCTCCGTGCAGCTGCCTCCGTCACACTGACAAAAAAGAAAAACAAAAACCGACTGCTCGAACCTCAGATGACTGAGGGGTCTCCGACTGATGATTCAAATCTTAGACTTAGGGGGACAGCCCTAGAGAAAGGTATTAAATACTTCCTCCTATTGAATATTTAAAAGTCTTACATTTAATTTGGTAAACCCTGCAGAAACCCTGACTATAACTGTTGGCATTTATCTGCATCCCCAATAGTCTATATCTGCCTCCTCATGGTTATGGTTAACTCTTATGGCTACTTTCATTTTGCAATAGTGACCATCTCCAAATTCAGTTACCTAAATGTGTTGAAAGTTTCCCCTCTCCCTGGCCCTCATTCAACACTGAAGGGCTGAAATCAAAATAGACCCAGTGTGTACAAATAAATGGTTAGATCACTCACTACAGAACTGTGCTGTGTATCTGCCACATTGTCTTAAAGATACTCATGAGGCTCAGGTGCCCACTAGACATTTCATCCGAGGAAGTATTATATTATGAGGTGTGATTGTCTTCCGATGTTTGCCAGAGTCCATGTGGTTTGTTGTAACACTCACACATGGAAGACTGCCCACAGAGGTGTCAAGTTTTTTTGATAACAGTGAAGCATATTGGCACAGGTATTTTCTTGGCTGTTGTTCCGAACTTAATCCCTGCTATGGAAGCATTCTTTCTCCCATCTCGTCTCTAAACAGTCCCATTACAGCCAACAGGCTGTTTGTGCGCCTCAGCTGTGAACGCTAACAGTGGCAGAAGTACAAATGTCAGGAATGTGGAGAAAATAATCTGTGAACTGCTTGGAGCTCTGCCCATTCTCACACCTGTGCACACCTGGGATCACTGCATAGAGCAGACGTGGCTGACGGATGACGTGGACATCAGCCTTCTGAGAGAGCATGTATTGGCCTTGAGACTGCTGATTTATTAGTAGAGCCAAACAATTACTTAAATGGAACCAGAAAAGATCAAAATGCAACAAGCAAGTCTTGTGTTCAAACCAACAACTGAGCCAGAGGTAGCAGGAATCAAACCCCAGGTCTCTGTTGGCGGACACCCCTGCACCACTCAGGCGCCCCCGAATGTAAGGTTCTCTGTCCTTGACATGAAACAGGCTCCAGTGTTGTTCACCTGCTGATAACTTGGTGGTCGACCTGCAAAAATAAACTGACATGATGATTTTTTGAGTGCATTGACAAACATTATGCTGAAGTTCTGCATTCCACACTGCATGTAGTGAGCACTCTTATGTTTCAGCACTGTTTGTGTGTGTTTGCTGCATGTGTGTGTCACATCATTAAACTCAGTGATTCATGAAGCTGAATGTAGACCTGAGGCTCAAGCAGTAGAGGTGGCCTGGCTCTGTTCAGACAAAGTCAGGAGTAGATTTGTTGGATGGATGTTGGCTTAGGGCCCTGACACACCAAGATGACTTAAAAGAATTAGTGCTGACAAAGACAGACTAATGTGCCACCTCACGACTTGTTAAAAGCAGCACTTAAACGTACCTCAAAGACTACAGCCAATGGCCAGCTGGCTGCTGACATGATACAGTAGTCTTTAGTTTGTACTCAAAAGAACATAAAGCAAAACAAAGTGGCAACCATTTTCACAGAACCCTGATTCTGATCAGTGTCCACTAGCGCGGGGCAATATAGCCAAAAAGTAAATCTCTTTTTTGTTTGTTTTTCCTGCTAAATTTTTTTTTTGGACTCTATATTCAAGACTAATAAAAGACCTGTACTTGTTGCTAGGCTATCATTGTTATGCATATTCAAAAAATGGTTCTAGTTATTAGTAGTTCCAAATTTATTCCATACAGCTATGGACTGTCAGTGCCAGGTACTTCAACGAGAACTAATTCGTTCAACATGTTGGGAGAGAGAGAAAATGGTCAAAATTGAAGCAGCTGTGACAGTTCCCATAATGCAAATAGATAGCATCTCTTTGTCAGATCCTCCCTGTCTGGTTAAATGGACTTCTATAGCACTTTTCAACCTTAACAGTTCCCAAAGCGCTTTACAGATTAGTCTCATTCACCCAATCACACACACCGATGGCATCAGAGCTGCCATGCTGCAAGGTGCTGACCTGGCAACTTAGGGTTCAGTGTCTTGCCCAAGGACACTTGGACATGTGGAGCTGGGGATCAAACCAACGGCAGGCAGGCGGCAAATAATGAATATATTGTATATTTTTCAGTCACACACTAAATAATCTACTATGAGAACTTTTTGCAGATATATTGTAACTCTTTCATTAAATGTGGTGGGGGGCAGAAAAAAAGCAGATACTAAATATATTATTATGGCATGAGAGTGGTCACACAGCAAATTTTGGCACAAAATATTGGATGGTGTTGATGTCGAACGCTGTATTGATCAAACTTCATTCTGTTTAGTGTGTGTGTTACTGATCGATCACCGTTTGTTTTCTCTTCTTCCTCCCAGTCTGACCAGCCCAGTCCAACCAGTTCCAGCTCCAGTTCAGGCTTTGCTCCCACCACGCACCAAAAACAACAAGGTAATTATCTGGAACATGCATGATTTACAGCTGATCTCATGTTTGTTGGCTTTTTCAGTCAGAAATGGTGTGTATATGGAGCACCTCACCTTTCTAACTGAATGTAGCAGAGCTTTAAATATTTTTTCTATATTTTTAGTAAAACAAAAACCTTTTCTTAAAATTATGACTTTACTCTTAAAATGTCTGGGTGTTTTTTTTTTTTATCCAAGAGTGGCCATAATATTTGGTCCTAAAGATTTACATGACTCAACAGACCGGTTGAAACAGTTTTCCAGAGTAACCCACTTATCAAAACCACTTATTTGAAAGTGAAAGCAAAGGCAAGCAGTGATGTTATTATCCTAACAGTCAGTTGTATGTCAACTTGACACTGCAGAGCACCATCCTTGTTCAACTTTGACTTTTTTAACTTCCAAATAATAATAAGGGTTAAACCTATCGAATGTTTAAAACCTATTTATGTTGGTTCCCTTTGGAGCCTGGAACCGCTGCAACCCCCAGATCTGTGCAGTGAAAATATAGAGGGAATGTTATCATAACTGATGAAAACTGATGTCTAAAACAATGAAAGAAAAGATGGTTTTAAATGCTCTCCAATAATCTAGGAGGGCCAGGTGAGTCTAGAATGTGTTGTTTGGTCCAAAATATGGGCTTTTTGTCTCGAGGGTGACCTCTGCTTGTGTGTTTGTAATTTTCTCTGGATGCAGTGGTGGACTTCATCATCAGGAAAAGGGTGGCTATTCCTGCCACCACCCACACAGGTAACAGTTCCTCTGAGACCTGTGAGGCCCCCACACCCTTTTCACATTTGCATGGGGAATATTTTTCCAGCTTGTCTACATTCATGAAAACTAATGCATCATCTCTTTGCAGCCATGTTAGGAGAGTATTGGTATTGTATCATGGGTATGATACAACCCTCCAGAGCACATCAGTGAGCCACACTGTTGCACTGGGTGACATGTTCCTTCATCACCATAAACACACACACTGTAGTTGATTTGGATTCAGTCTCACATACACCGTCCTGCTGCCCCAAATACTCCCTGAAGCACCAAATGTGGATTCATCCACCACTGAAAATAGTCCCCAACAAATGCACTATTTCCTTCTGTTTGTTTGAAAACTACAGTGAGCAGCTGTTTTAGGAAATGACTGAGCCTTTTTTAAACATTAAAATATACATTTGTGAGCTGTTTTTAAAGGAAAAAGTTAGTAGGAACCAATGGACTTAAAACTGAGAGCCACAGACAGGAAGTTATAAAGTAGTAGTAGACAGACTAAGTTATTGTTGGTTTTTAGTCTTGTCGTGGGATTTGTTGACAATAAGAAAAATATAGAATAAAGACAGCCTTATCCTCTTAAAAGTATAAGTATAAATGTGTCCCCATCCTTACTGGGATCCCCTGGACCATCCCACCATCCCTCCACCTCATAGCATGATCAGCTGCCTTATGCATGTTTTTACTTGAGCTTAATTCAAAATATATATTTTTTTTAAACTCAATTCTAGTGTCGTCCTTTGTGTTCTCTGTCACACTTGCACACAGTGCTGGGCCCGTTGCAATCAGTCATGCAGGATCTGCACTCAGACGACAACGATGAAGATTCAGAGGATGACGATGACAATGACATGGACTCTGACGTGGAGCGACCAGCACACACACATCTCACGCACCACCAACGCAGGTTTGTAAATGGTCACCCCACAACACCCCAGCTTGTTGATCGACCTATGCAACACACATTTGTTTCATGAAACTGGAATCATAGACACAGGCACAGAAAATACTAACGGGATACAGGACCGGTAGAATTTTAACTGGACTATTGCAGTTGTGTGGGTTGTTGGGGAGCAGGTTTGTGATTTTCTGTATAACCTCTCAGTGGAGTGAATTTTGGCATGTTCTCACAAGCAGTATGGTGAGCTTGCAGTCAAAAACAAGTTTTGGTTTGGCACAGAGCTTTGATCACCACATTGTGTGCAAGACTCCAGTCAGAACTTGTCTGAATTTATGCTTGATTTCCTTCACTGTGCCCTCTCCTCGGTGCCAGTAAAGATGCTTTCAGGTTGGCTATACCACTGCAGTAAGGGCAGCATTGCTAAATAGACATAACATATATCAGCATATATAATGGTATAAACCGCCATACTGTTTACACTGAGATGAAATCTCAGGATCTTCAATGTGATGAAGTTCTTTCATTTTTTTCTGGTATTTAAAATTGCACTAATCAATATTTCTACATTCACAGTGAATCAAATGACTGTGTGTTATGTGAATTGTGTCGCTTTTAGTGATGAACCCATAGAGAATTATTACCATCTCTACAGCGCTTTTTAGCCTCTTTTAGCTCATTATTTTGGTGTCATCACCTCTGCTGTTTCCGGTAAACCCTAATTCTTCAGTTTTTTCTCTGCCCACGTTCGATTCATCGCAGCCTCACTGAAGAAGTATAATGCATCTTTTGATGTACTGAAGCATTTGTTGTTTGTCTTTTCTCCTGTGACTAACTACCCAGGGTCAGTTTGAGTGATGGCAGTGAGAGCGACAGCTCCTCGCCCTCACCCCCGCCCCGCAATGAAGCCCCACCCTTATTAAAGACTACTAATAACCAGGTAAGATGACATTAAGTATCATGTATTTTGTTAGTGTAATTGAATGTACCACAATAGAACCCAGGGGTTAATGTATATAGATCCAAGTCACCCAGAGTGACTTTGACTCCATTTGTTTACTCTGTCCTCTGTCAGATACTGGAAGTGAAGAGTCCCACCAAGCAGAGCAAGCAGGACAAGAACAAAAATCTAGATTGTGACAAGGTACACAAGGCTTTTTGTTCTGTTTATCAGTATAAAGCAGCCCATATAAAATGGATCAGGAAACGCCAGCAACATAATGGGAACTGTGCATACTCAGCGCTTGACTTGAGTAGTCTGCCACTGTATATTACGCTATTCACACAGACTATAACATGGCTCTGAACACTTATACAACACAGTACTTGACGGGTTACTATAGTTACTATAGAATTATTATTCTATAGTAACTATATTTTCTGAGTTTTACACTGTATTATTTGGGCAAAGTTTAGATAACTTTTAATATTTAAGAACTTCTGCTTCTTTTGTTAAATGGACAAAGGGGGTTTGTAGACAATAGATCATTTATATTTCAGAATGTAAGGCATGAAAAAAGTTAACAGCACTTGCAAATATGGGTCTTGTGTGAAATACTGCAGCCTGGTACGAGTCTGCTGTGAATGGGTCAGATGTGTGTTGAGCGTGTGTTCATTAACCTGCCTAACACCAGACTTCTGTGTAAAAGCAGATTATGAAAGCCATAAAGCTAACAACATGTTGGCTGTGTTTCCCAGGCTTACCTGGATGAGCTGGTGGAACTGCACAAAAGGCTGATGACACTAAGAGAAGGTCATATACTGCAACAGGTATGTATGCATGTATACACTGCACTGTAATGTATCATGAGTGTGTAACACTCGATTATTGTCATATCCTTTTTGGTGTAGCTTTTTCACTTCTGCCTCCTCTAATTCAGCTACACATTTCCAGTAACTCCCACAATGCATTTCACATGTTTAACAAACTTAGGCACTCACAAGTGATTAGTGAACATTGTAACGTGTTTTTGCTGGTCGTCATGGTTCATTCTGTAGATTGCAGAAGCTGCTTTCTCTGCCTCTGCTATGCTGGATTTCTCCCTGTATTACTGGTCAAGAGGTCCAGAGGGAATAACTTGGTCTGAATGCTGAAGGACAACTTTATTTTTAAGATGAACTTTGACACTTCTCCTGTCTACATAATACGGCTGAACTGAAATGCTTAGTCTGGTCAACAGGGGTTGACCAGGGATTGTGCCACTGCAATGATTTTTGACTTTTTTACTGTTTTGAATTCTGAAAATGTCCCTACACACTTTGGTATTTAAAAAGTTACCAAATGGTTTCTGTCTTTTTGCTGTTAAAAAACACCAACAGAGTGGTGAGTTTGTCGGCCGGTAAAAGGTCTAGTGTTAGCTGTCGGTCAGTTCTTGAAAGGATCTACACAGTCCACTAGAATCACTGTTATACTTCTATGACATCAATATTTGGACGCTGGAGCATACTGTACTAGCATGAAACTACAATGTTAGCTAACGTAAGATTAGCTCAACAGCCAAAGTGAGAAAGCGAGCTGATATTTTCAGCTTTGTCAGACATTTGTCATAAGTGGAAAAACTACATGGCTGTCATCAATAAATAAAAAAATTCAGTGCGTCCTGTAGCTGCACTGCTAACTTGTAGTCTTCAGCCCCAACCGACGCTGACTCAAGTGACATCACTTGAGGACGTTTATCAGACTTCACACAGCTCCCTCTGGAGACATTGAAGGCTTCATACTACTTGTTTGACACATGCAGCAGGTACTCCCCAACACCTGGAAACATTGATGTGTAAATCGGTGGAGCTCCTCTTTGCCAGTAATGTAGCTGTGTTGGTCTGATTTTCTAGAAACAGGTGAACATTGAACATCACTTTTCAATAAGAAGAACACGACAGGGCTGCCCAGCTTCACCAGTCATTTTCATTTTAGCGCTAGAACTGCTGGCTTGTGCCATTAGAGCAAACAAAAATATAACGTATCAACCTGAGTGGATATGATTTCAAAGGTAATCTTTATGCAGATGATATATTATTAACATTATCTATAATCCAACTCACTCAATACCACGCTTGTTAAAACTTACAGAAGTATTTGGTAAACTTTCTGGATACAAAATTAACTGCAGTAAAAGTGAGGCTATCCCTCTGAATAAACATACCTTTGCAGCCCCTCTTGGCTTGGCTCCCTTTGTCTGGAAACCTCAAGGTATGAAGTACCTTGGGATCAATATCAAATATCCAATTAACAAGATATTTGACTCAGATGGCCCTAGCATTTTAAAAGAAATTAGGGAGGATATCAGGAGATGATCCTGATATCTGCCATACCTTTAAAATTTCCCCAACAATGGTTCAAGGAGATCAATAAGTTATTCTCAGGTTTTCTTTGGTGGAACAAAAAACCCAGAATTAATATGTAAAACATTGTCCATGCCCAGAAATAAGGGTGGGCTGGGTATCCCTAGTGTTTATTTATACTATTTGGCATATAATGTTAGATTTCCACTGGCATGGGCCTACAAGGACCAATATGCAGTAGGTAGTTGGGAGTGGTTGGAGGAGAAGGCTTTATCTGAATACAACAAATCAATTTCCATAAAGTCACTCTGGTACCAGCCCAAATATATTGCCATAAAAGACAACCAGTTAATTGCATTTTCTTGTGAAATCACAAAGGAAGTACACAAACATCTGCATATTAATGGTACGTCATTACCATCTTGTCCAATTTGGAATAATCCACTGTTTACGGTAGGAGCGGTTTCAGCGATATATAAATTACTAAGCCTTACCCCTCCCTGACAGCACAATCCTCACGAAGGCAACGTCCATGTCCAATTGTGTGAGATATAAATTGATCCGAATCAAAATCATACATAGAGCTTACACTACACCACATAAGCTAAAATAAATGAACTCAAATACTTCTGAATTGTGTTGGCACAGCTGTGGTAGGATCGGCACATTAATTCACTTATTGTGGTCCTGTCCAATGGTTGAAAGATTCTGGACAGAGGTGATTGATGTTATACAGGGCATAATGAATGTTCGTATGTATTTTGGGAGATACAGTGGAAAACATAAAAACAAGTCCTACACAAAATATTGTTGCATTAGCTTTCCTATCTGTAAAGAGAATAATTCTTATGAATTGGAAAACCCATAAACCGAACTGTTTTGATAAAAATAACTGGTTAAAGGACTTCTTGGACCTCTGGAGAGTGCAGCCTCAACACTTAAGGATGTTGATAAAGGGCTAGGTGCCCCATGGACTTTCATTAGAGAAAACATGAACAATAAAACAATAACTTAATTCATTAGAATGCACCTACGCATTTGTTTGCATGCAATATCAGTTTGGCTATGTTTGATGTCTGTGATATTACTGTTATGCTTGATGACATTATTGCGAGTCGTACCTGCAGCTGAGGCAACACACTAAAATTGTGATTTTGAATGGGATGATGGAAACGCGTTGGAGGCTGATCTTTGGCATGACCTCCCTAATGTCAATCTGTACCACCACCACCCCACCCCCCCTTCCCTCCTCACCTTTATTGCATTATGTTTTGTTATTGTGGCATTTTGTGGATCATGACATCATTGTGTTTTTATTGATGATGTCTGCTCTTGGTTTTGTCTTGTCTTAAGGAAAATAAAAATTATAAATAAGAAAAGAACAAAAGGCTGGTGTGATAGTAACCAGTGGAAATTAATTGTTAGATGTACACTCAGAATCTTTAGAAGCATCCAAGTCCACTGCCAATAAGAAAACATTTAATGTAGTTTGATACTATCACTTACATTCCTGCATTATTAGCTTCTATACAAAAGTTACACTGAACTGCCAAGCTCTAGATAATACAATGAAAACTGTATTGGCTGGCTTCCCACCGTTTTCACTGATCTCAGCAGAACATCACTACATGCCAGTCCTATTGGTCAGCTGTATTGTGTTGGATTAGAAGAGGAGCTGTGATCTGTTACAGATCCTCTGTAATCTGCAGCTTCATCTGGAAGCAATTAATTATTTGGTTAACCTCTCCCCACCTAAGAGATTGCATGTTTCTTGCTTATATTCTCGAGGACTATCATATGACCTATTAGTGGATCTTCCCGGCTGCGGCTGCCAAGTTCTGCCTCGCTCTCCTAACACGACGTCTGGCTCTGAGGAAAGACGAAATCCCATCCAAACCAGCATCACCCGTGCACAGCTTTCATTAGCACAGTAATCAAGCTAATCTGGCCGAGTTCACCAACTGGCTCCACTTCCTGTTACAAGAGATGGAAGTGATTAACTCGCAGGCTCTCCTGCACACTGGTGGGGACCACATATTGTATCACAGAACACTAATGCACATGGCATGTCTTCAGACAGTGGGACATGACATGAGTTTGGTAGCAGTTTCCAGTTGAAACAAATCCTAAACATCAATGGAAATGAGCAAACGGGCCAAATCCCCCCCCCCCCCCCCCCAACTAAAACAAAGCACCAAAGTGCAATGGGAGCGGTGACGCCTGAGCATCTGACTTAGATATGCCCTCTCATAAAAACGGGCTGTAATTTTTCCCACATTTTTGAGAACTGTACCTACACTAAGATATATGGAATGGTGTTCCTTGTAATCCACAGGACTCCAAACCCCAAGCTTCATTTTCACCGCAGGGTACAAAGTCTGAAACCAATAACGCACAGGAAAGGTACACGAGGGAGGAGGCCTCGCTCATTTTCATTACATTACATTACAAGCACTTCTACCCTATGTCTAACCAAAACCAGTGTGTGGGGACCCAAAACTGCTCTGCTGAGCTACATACCCCCGGAGTGTTTTTTTTCTACTCCAGTAAAAAATCACTTCTCATTGTTTTCTGACGTCCTCACCTTCGACATGTTTATAACGATTCATTTCATCCCTTCGATGTTTCAAACCGTCTTTCCGTCAGAAATTGCGGATCTTTTTTTAAGCTAAACTTAGCTAGCAGTGCTAACATGGTTAACACTTCCTGGTTTTAGTTTCACGTAAGAGCCTACTACTGCCTTCACATTAAACACATTTATTATAAAACACATGCAGAAGCATTGTGTTGGTATTAACATTAAGTGTATCTATCGCTAACTGCAAAAAAATGAATGTTGCAAAAAAGAATTCCACTGGGCTCCGTCTCCTGCTGTGTTGTAGTTTGGCTGTAGACTCTTAGTCATGTTTGTTTAATTCAGAATTTGCCAGTGTGTTTGAGGTGAGCTTTGCAAACTAAAAGTAGCCTGTTGGAAGCGATTTCACAGATCAGGTGAGATGGTCTTATTACTGATCTCAGGATAAGTACAGCTGCACTGTAATCATTTCCCGATCACTGCCACTTACTGCTTATGTATTCTTATACTAAATGTAAAGCTCAGTACATGATTAAATTCATTATTTTTTGCAGTGAAAGAGGCTGACTGTGTACTCATGTTATTTCACTTCCTGTCATTTGCTCTCTTTTGTTTCATATTTAATTGACCATAAACTGTATCCTGTGGAAATATGTATTGTTTGGGCAGATATTTTACTTTCATGTGCAGGTAAATGTTTTCACCACAGAGCTCTGATTACAGATGTGAATCGAAATAAATGCATCTTGTGCTCACACATTGGACCCTCTGTTTTCCAGATTGTGAACCTCATTGAAGAGACTGGACACTTCCACATCACAAACACTACTTTTGACTTCGACCTTTGCTCCTTGGACAGAAGTACAGTAAGAAAACTCCAGAGTTACCTGGAATCCTGCGGACTGTCCTGAGGCTCTGAGCAGCTGGCTGCTGGATCTCTGTCTCCACACAGACTTTAGATTTTTCTTAAATAAACTCCAACTTTGGATGCAATGCAAAAGCCCCATTGTGGCTGGGTCCAGTTGCTGTGTGTCCAGCCTGCTGGTTGGACTGGGCTCCCTGAAGAAGAGGTCATCCCGCTACAGAAACCAGAGCCAGGTGTCGGGGATGAGCCCTGTCGATCAGGAGATCACCCAGAAAGCCTTGACGTCACTTGATTTATGGAAAAAACAAGTGGGGAGTGGCGACCTTGTTGCTCTTAATGAATGTGCGTATTGTTACCATGTATGTTTCTTGATTTGTTGTTCATTGTGACAAATGCATGGTCAACATTGCCTTACAACATTGTAAGTCTTATTTATTGAATTTAATTTGCAGGTGCGTGTGTGTGTGCGTGTGTGTGTGTGTGTGTGCGTGCGTGCGCGCGCGTGTGTGCATTTGAAATGGCAAAAAAAAAAAAAACAACAGCAGAATGAGACTTTGTTGAAGCACTTCACAACAGGTATATCTCTGATCTGTGTGACAGTTGAGCATTACTGTGACACTCTGTCACTGACTTGAATTGAAATCATTTCAATGGGAACAAAAAACTGCCAGAGCAGGTGTGAAGCTGACACATTTATATTCCAATCCATAAGGGACACGATACATGTGTGCGACATTGTTAGAAAATTTGTAATCTATTTTGTTTCTGTTTTCACCAGCCCTGCAGAATCACTCCTAAATCTTGAGGGGTCCATTTTTGTGAGAATCTGGGTTAGTGGCCCCGCCAGTCACTGAAGAGGAGTGGTTTGGACTGGATCAGTTAAAGGCTGATCCAGTTGTAGCCCCGTCTTTTGAAAACAAAAATTGTGGTTTTCGATTCTGACCGTTGAACTCTTAACCAGTCAACATCCCCGACACAAGCAAATACCACAAGAAGAAGGCTGTGTTTGTGGGCTACTTTTGCGAGACAATAGAAGAGATGTATGCACACACGCCATGTAGGTTCGATGCTGTTGGAAAACGACATCAAGGAAGAGTTACACCCGCACACAAACCACACATTTATTTTAGCAAGCAAACGTGACGGGCAGTGTTTTCAGGTTCCAATTGGATCTTTTTCTATGTAAGTAAATTTGCCTGGCCTGGGGATAACGTCACACATTTTCGTACATCTCTCCTCAAAGGCATTCATGGTGTTTGCACTTGGTTGTACACAAACCCTGCTGTTCACTTTCTCACCTCTGCACACCTGGCCAATCGCAGTGTCAAGTGGCTGTGATTGTCAGATTGTCTGTTTCAGAGAGTTCAGCCTCCGCCGCCGGAAAGGGTGTTTGACACGCTGTCAGACAATCTGACAACCCGGTTGTTTGAAGCATAATGAGGCCTTCAGTGTGCAGGCGTTATTCTAGCTCTGCAAGACTGCATCTGATTTTGAGCTAAATATGGCAATCATTTGGTGACTACTTAAAGCCCCTATATTAAAGTATAATATTCTGTTTTGGCGCCCCCCAGTGGTCAAGTAAAAAAAAAAAAAACACACAAGGCAGCAAAGAATGTCATTATCTCCCGCCACCTCATGGATCTGACCAACTGCAACAGTTTTCACTGGAAATGTCATCTTTTTCTACAAACGTAAAATTAGAACAATTTTAAAGGGACTATCTCGACATAAAGTCTACACATAGTGACTTTAAATCCCCACAATTTGCTTGTGTCCTCTTAAACATGACTTGTAAGCTCATTGGACTTGAAGTGTATATCTGTATCCACAAGCATAAACATTTAAATTACATTGCACACACAGATTGGCGTTCCAGCCAAAGAATTGGAGCACACCACCACATCAGTACATACAAGTGCAACATCATTTGGCAGTTTTTTATTCCCATCTTTTGACACTGTATAAAGTAAGACTTGAGTGGCTGCTGGAGTGAGCTGAGCACAAATCACTAAAGTGAAAGTTCTGTTGATACAATCGAAAATACATTTTTACCAAATCCAGGAACAATGTGCCGCAGCAGGTCCTGCCGACCTGCTCGTTGGCTGCATCTGAGAGAACGCTGTTACAGGGCAGATGGAACATGCCAAAAGCGTAGTTCATAGATTCAGTGGGTTTAGGATACTACTACTGTTTGTCTACAGAATATGATTTAAAGGAAATGGTTATCTCTTTACCATCGGGGGAAATGGATTTGTAGATCAAGCCCTGTAGAGGAAAGGGAGAACAAACTCCCTTTATGATGTCAGAAAAAGGGACAGCTCCTGTGTTCTGCATTTCTGAAATGTGTGAAATGTTTTGGGTAAATTTAACACGCAAAAAAAGCCAATGGGAATTTTGGCTGACAGGTACTGTTACGGGTGCAAGAAAAAAAGATCTTTTATTTATTTTGTGGGACACATTTGCCAGTCTGATAAACTAAAGTTCAGGATGGTTAAACCGTGGTGGTCCTTTCCAAATGACCTTAAAGGGTTTTTCTTACCCTGTGTTCTGTCTTATGGTTTCTTGTGTATTTTGAGGACATACAATAAATATTCTGTATGATGTACAGATGAGTTATTAATTAACTTGTGGATGAGCTTTTCTTGGCACAGATTTTCATTCGACTTTTCTTTCTTTTATTTATTTTTTGGCTGTATATATTTTATCCTGGTGCACAAACTGAATGATATACCTTTTAAATGACTTTATAATGGCAGGGTTATCTTTGATTTCTTGGTAGACACTTGCCTTCCACAGCAGTTATCTGTATTGTTAGGACTCTTTTGAAATTCAAGTTAAAGGCCCTATGTGCAGGATTTGAAAATATCTGACTTTGGCGCCCCTAGTGCCCCTATCAAAACAGACACGCGTCAGAAAGGGAGGTGAATGGGCTAGATATAGACCACCAATTTTCAGCGTGACTCTTTAGTTTTTCTTAAAACAAAAACTTTGAAATTATTCCGATGGCATAAGATGATGGAATCGCATAAAAATTTCAAACATCAGGGCTTTTGTTATTTCCTGTGTGGCATTTTCTTACCAGTGACACCACGGCTGTGTTCAAAATCAGTCTTTTTTATTATAAAGTGCACTATATTTACGGTCTATAGCATATACACTGCTTTCTGCTAACAATGCGTCGCATTTTATAGACGTGAAAATCAGAGTTGTGCAACACTTCACTTGTCAGTGATGATGATTCAGAAGTGTCTTGGATCTCAATTTACTGCTCACTATAGAGGAAACCATTGTGGCTAACACTTTATATTAAGGTCCTTGTAATAACTTAATAGGTAATAAGGCCCTTATTAGTCCACATTATTATGTGTTAATTAAGTGTTAATAATAGCATCATAAACATGTTTGTTTGATTATAAGACATTTATAAACACTGCTGTAGAGCTTTAATAGGGAATAGAGAATGAGTGACAGAGTGATTTCAGATACAGCCCCAAATGTTAATTAGTCAAATGTCACATTTGGTTGCCGAATGTCAAAAAGGCAGGTCTTACCTAATATGAGCTTGTCAGAGACCGATGCAGAGTGTGGAAGGAAACACAAACGCAAGAAAGTTGGCGTGCTGCAGAGGAACTCATTTGTTGATGGACACTAACTAGGGCGATAATTTGCGCAGGTCAGGTCAGTCTTTCAAATTCCACCAATCAACACTAAAGTATCATAACTGGTCTGCAGGGCCCGTCCTATTCTGCGAACCAGAAACACCACTTTGCTGTGTGACTCACAACCTCAGTATTCTGAAATGTTTAACTTAAGTTGAACTTTTTCAGCACATTGTTTTCCAATTATCCATTTTTTTTAAAGAGGAACACAACGCTTTTTTCTTCTTTTTTTTTCTGCACTAAATGTACATTCAATCACAGTCTTATTTATATATTTACCATATTATGTGAACACAGGTGATTGTTTTCCCAAACATACACCCATTGTGTGTAAAAAAAAAAAAAAAAAAAAAGCAAAGCTTTTTCTGCTCAAAACTAGCTTGTATGTGCCTGCTTGAATTTTAAAGTTAATAACGTCATGAAATTTAGTTTAGTTTGCAGTATGCAGCTTTCTCGTGGTAAACACGCAAACTTTAAAATGAACAACTTAACAAGGATTACACACAAATAATTCAAGTTGAGAGAACCTGCAATGATGCTGTAGTGCCACAGTTAGTGTTGCTGACACAAAGCCAACCCTGTTCTTCTTCTTCTCCTCCAGTCCACTTCAAGCCCAACACTGTCTCTGACAAAATCATGGATTCACTGGATTCACACTGGCCCGACTCTGAGCCCCCAGCTGTCAAAACCAAATGACAAAAACTGTGCCATGCATGTTCTTTCTATGTCAGTCTAAGTGGGTGGTCTGATAGAAGAAAAGTTGGAAGTCATCCAGTTTCCCCATTTATTGCGAGCGAGGGAGAATCGCACATGCTTTCATCAGCCTCCACGTCACACATCTTACCAGGCCTGCACTGGAACAACCTGTTCCTGCTGCCTGCAGGAGAAATGTTAAAAACGTCTCTGTGGAGGAGTTGGAAGGTGTTCAGCCGTGTTCTCCTATATTTAGCCGTGGTGCAGATCTGTGCTCTTTCAGTCTATTTTCATCTTGTGGATTTTATGCACAAGTCATGGTTTTGCCTCACTAGCAGCAGGGCCTTATGGCAGCGCCACCATCAGGCAAACATTTCCACTGGTACACAGCAGATCAAAAATGAACTTTCCTGAGCAGGTTCATGTTGCTTTTGATTTTAATTGACTTTGACTTTAAAAATTTAATTGATTTTTAGCCCTGCTCTGAAAAGGCTTCAGCATGCTTCACATGATCATGTGTCGACTCGTCCGACCGTCTAAAGACAAGAATGATGGCCTGATGGCCACACTCTAGTGATGTTACGTTCGCGAACCATCCGATGCTTTGTAACGGGTCTTTGGTACGAACGAAGGGAACCGAGTCGTAGAAAACGACTTTGTTACAGTAACGAGAGTAAATGTTATTCGTTGCTTCCACCTCTTGCTTTGTTTCTTAACACATGCTCAACACTGACAGAGAGCAGAGCTCTTTTTCTTGACGCAAGTGAACGGAAACACCAAACTAAATGCAAGAAAGGTTAGTCCTCACTGTATCTGGGTAGCCCTGCCTTTAGCCCCTCCACTGGAATGAATGACCTGTGGTCTCTGAAGTTGTGCATGTGGCAGCCTCTCAGAGCTGCTAGCATAGCTGTAGACTCGTAAGCTCAGGGTTGTATTTCATGTTATTTAGGAGACTGCCAGGGAGGAACCTCCATTATATCAGAGCTGAAAACTCTGGCTGTGAAAATATAAAATTGCGAGACATGCTAATGATACACAGTTGGACACAACTCAAGACGTTAAAGTTGAGTTTCCAGTGGAGGAAACGTAATGTATCATGCTTTAATCCCATCCTGCTTCCAGCTCCCATCAGACACCTCTGCATTACTTCATTAACTGTCCTCCTTTGAAACTGCTGCACTGTTCCAGCTGGGGTTTGTCCTCATGCCACAGCTCCGGGCTCTGACCTTTTTGATTGGTTTTACATCTTTTTTTTTTTCTTTCTACAGTGTTGAGATGACCCACAGTGCGAACCCAACACACTCCCACTCCTCACATTTGTTTCCTGAGCCCAAATTGCCTCTTTAAAAGTCATAAGGTCAAAGCTAATAGCAGGGGAGGCTAACTATGAACTCCAAACATGCCGTGAACATGAACAGCTAGGTGCTGTATATGTGCTGTGATCTAAAATCTCTTCAGAATGATCACATTTTGTGTTGGATCAGAGGTCAGAATTGTGTTATGTTGGAAAGGCTGCAGTCACCACGGTTCTCTGCCATATCTGCTTCACATTTTTATGCTCCTGACATTTGCCAGAGTTGGAACATATTTTCTGTGACATTTCAGAGTTCATCCACACAGAACAGATGATTATAGGAAAGCTTTTGATAAAAGCTTCACCCATTGTTCCTTTTCAGTCAGGTCCAACCTCACTATGACGACAAGCCCCCAGGAAGCTGCACACAGTGACTGCACCCAGCTGCTGTGGTTCCCAAAATGTTGAACTACTCCTTTAATTTTTGTCCCAGAAAACTCCAGCCAACCTGTTTGATTTATGGTCATTTTTTTTTTTTTTTTTAATTAATTTATTTATTTAACTGTCATGGTGAACACTGGTGTGTAACATTCTACATGCTGTGTGTGGTGTCTTGGGCTATGATTTGGTGTCTTTTTATTAAAGCTGCATTAATTAGACATATCACTTTATAAAGCTATTAAGGCAAACACGTTAGCAATTCATTTCCAATGGACACAGAGCAACATTCATTTGGAGTTGTGTTTCTAATCACCTGATGAACGTAGGTTCAATATTCACTCTCCTTTTAGCTCTGGTTTTGGTCTCCACCAACTCCTGAGGAAAACATGTGGCTCTTTAGCTTCTAAATGCTCCACGTCGTTCACCACATTGGTTGCTGTTCAGAAAAAGCTCCAGCTTGCTTTAAAGTCAGGGAGGTTGGAAAAATCTCCGAACTCCTCTGGGGTTATGGGTCAGAAGGTAAAACCATGTCGGTGCTAATGTGGGTAAATTCGAAAACGCGTTTTACCTCTCCAACAGTGTTCCTGTCCATGGCAGCATTTCCAGGTAGTTTTCTAAATGTTAACTATCCACAATAAAACACCAGAACAATTGGAAATGGATCTATGTCATTTTCTTCTGCTGCTTTTGGTTGGTAAACAACAAAATGGTGCATTGCCACCACCATCTGGTAAGGAGTGGAGCTGAATGCAGACATGGCCAGATATCCAGATGGTCATCAGGGTAAGGTTTCGTACTCTCACCTCCATCTTTGTCTGTGATCACTGTTTATTTGACCATTGGTCTAATTACAAGCTTTTTACAGGGCTTTCAAATGCACCTCACGTTTTTTTTTTTTTACTAACACTAGACTGCTGTTTTTGAATTCAGCCAATCTGGACACCATCCTGGAAAAGTTCAGCTTCAGAAATGGTTGTCATTTTGTGGTATGGGACAGTAAAACTATCTGCACTGTTAAATGGAGCCATACTGTATTCATTTGTTCATATGGCATCATCTCCAGCAGACCTATCGAAGGCTTGGGTAGTTTCACTTGTGAATGATTTCACTGCCGTTCCAAATGGAGACAAGAAAGAGAGAAAGTGGCTGCTTAGACTCCTGGATTAATTTAAGCTGTTTCCCTCTGAGAGAATAGAGCTGAGGGAGGGGGGGCATAGAGGAAGAATGGAGCCCGGGGGGGTGGGGGAATGGTTCAGAGTCCAGGCCAGTCAGCAGGACATCCTGTTTGAGCTTCCAAATACCATTTCCTCCCAATAAAAAGGGGGAGACCTTCGAAATAATCTCCCACAGAAGAGACACAGAGACATTGATTGTCACCCTGGCACGAGGCCAAGGCTGAGGAGGAAGGCTCCCCTCCCACCGAGCCTTTGGACGGCAGTCAAAAAGCACCTCAAGGAAGTCATTAAAGCTCAAGGTTGATGAAAAGTCTCTCCTTCCTCCCTCATCTCACCTCCCTGTGCTGTCTGAAGGCATGCTGCTCTGACAAAAAAGCTTTCTACATTTCTGGCTTATTTGCACAGAAGCAGGTGTAGCTTCCAGGGCCACATGATGGAGATATAATCTTAATAAATTATTAGTCTGAAAAAATACGTTCTACAATAACTCATGCTCTCACATTGCTCTGTTCTGTTGTTGCCAAATGTTATGTAATATCTTGAGTGTCGGGAAGTTGCTCATCTAAATTCATGATCTCAAAATTCCATAAAACGCAAGCTTCAAGTCTTGAATCTTGCACACTAAAATATGCACACAGCAACTCCTTGTAAACCTCAGTAACCATGCCAAACACCCAAGCAACAGGTTTCGATGCTAGCAAGTGGTAGCTAGCAACACCCTAGCTGCATACTGCACTAGCCATTTGGACTGTTTTTGGCTTCTGAAGGGGGGCGTGGCAGAAATACTCTGAGAACCACTACCCTAGCTCCACTATGTTGGTTGACATTTGTGGTTGTGAGTGAAATATCTCAACAGCTATCGGATGGATTGCCATGAAATGTGGTTCACACATTCATGTTCCCCTCAGGATGAACTGTAATAACTTTGGTGATCCTCTGACGTTTGTCCAATACTTTGGTTTATGACCAGATACCTACACACACTAGGCTACCTTCCAATCAGCTTCAGCTGTACTTTGTGTTTTGTTCTAATTAGCCAATGTTAGCATGCTAACAGGCTAGGTGAACATGCTAAACATTATAGATGCTAAATATCAGCATGTTAGCATTGTCATTGTGCGCATGTTAGCATGCTGATGTTAGCATTTAGCTCAAAGCACCGTGTGTACAGCCCATGGATGTATAAAGAGAAGTGGATGCGTCAGAGGTGGGGCCCCGTTCTTTCCTGTGAAAGATGCTCAATGGCGCATGAAGCCAAAAAAAAAACAGTTCGACTTCCGGGTAGAAAATTACCCTCTTTCTTTGTAAACTGCTTTATACACTTGCTTAAAAGTACATTTTAGTTTAGTGGAATAGTTAATTATTAATGTACCAAAGTGACTAACAGACCAAAAAACACTTTGGTATTGGTATTAACACTATGGATATTTATAATCCTTTCTAGATGATGTAGATCTGTTTCCATTTTCTATTCATTCCAATTCATCATACACACTTCTTATTCACTTGGTGCAATAAAGGAATACATCCGCTTCATGTCCAGTAACTAAGTGTAATTCAGATGAAGTATGTTTATTGTGTAGAGCTGAATAATACACTGAATAATTACTTAAGTACATACAAATAAGGTATGCAACTACAACATTTGGAGGGTCCAGCTCATGTAAATCAGCCGTATCAGAGCTCCTTTGAAGTGTTTATTCATATTTGCCTTCACAGCCTATTGCTGTATCATCCAGTGGGGAAGCTGACAGCAAAATGAAGACCACCAAAGCATGCGCGGTCTCTGTTTGCAAAGGGATTTCAGCCCCCTGACCACTTTACCATTGTCATCAAATTTGCACAGCGCTGCAATAATTCAAAGACACTTATATGCTTTTGGCTTGCTTGTGTCCCCCGTTTCCCCCTGTGGCCAATCGTGTTGACCTTCCTGTCAGCTCCCCTGTGGAATTCTGGGTGGCGGGCGGTTCTGCCTTCGTCCCTCCAGCCCCCGCTCACAGAATGCATACAAATTAGCCTTTCAAATATCAGATCAAGTTATGTAAAGAACAAAAGCAAGCAGACTTCAAAGGGGAGGGACGAGGAGGGATGTTGCACGCAGAGGCTTCAGCCAGCTCTCTCAACCGGCCCAGTCCTCAGACGATGTGGTGGATTTGATTATTGTTTTTAACCCCTCTCCTCCTCCTCCCCCTGGCTGCCCGAGAGACCCCCTGCACTACCAAAATGGGTCCAGCCTTTTGGAGCGAATCCCAATCCCAAACCTGGTCTTTGATTTCAGGGGGCTTGGCACTGCTCCTTCTCCCCCTGCTTTGTTCCTCTTGATGGATCTAGGCGGGCCGGCGAACCGTGACCCCTGCCAGCCCACCCCGTCTGTGTGAGCGCACACACACACACACCAACAGACAATGCCAAGCCGCCACAGAACCCAACAGGAAAGGAGGGGAAAAAGGAAAAAAAAAATGTCGACAAATGTGCTGAAAGCGTCTGTGAATCAAAGTCTCATCCCTGACAGAGATTACAGGCGCGGTGAGTGTCGTTGCTGCTTTCATTATGTCTGTTCTGATAAGTTAGCCATGTGTGATGGGTGAGGAGGAGAGTCTGGACCGCTGCCTATTCAGCTGCTCTGAACCACCTGCCACCAGATGGACCCGAGTGTGAACTTGAACAAGGAAGGGGGGGGGACACTTCAATTCCCAGCCCTCCCGGCAACCGCCTCATTTTCTCTCTAACTGTTATCAAACCCAGTATAATATCTGCTTTGTAGCGTGGTCGATGCTGAGTCGACAAGCTTTTACAGTCGCTCAGTGCAGAATATTTCATGCTGGGAACTTTTTGTGTGCTGAAGCGAAAATCAAAGAAGCTGCTCATCAAGCAGCTTATGAGAGGCTGCGGGAAATCACTGAGATGTCTTTCAATGAGCAGCATGTGGATGGTGCTTTCTAAAATGACCTATACAGAAGTACTCACTTTTACATTCAGGAAACACTGTCAAATGTATCCCATTGACATTAATTCCAATTTATTACAACCTATTTCTGTAATTTCGGCGCTCATTTCTATCATGTTCAACATTGCACTCACCAAAGTAATTACAGAGATCAACAACATGGCACTTAGTAGTTAGCAATCCATTTCTTATTTAAACATCCAGCAGACACATTCATTTGGAGTTTGTGTCCACCTGATGAATGTAAGTCCAACATTCACTCTGTTTTTAGCTCCACTTTGGTCTTCACCAACTCCTAAACTGAAATACCTGGCTCTTTTTAATATCTCTGTGCATATTAAACCGTGCTGCTGCAACTTTTACATTAATGTCACACCATACAATTCAAATTATAGCTGTGTTGAAAGTGTTATGGAAATGTTACTAGGTCTGTTTGCCGTCATTCATTTTACATCAAATTGACTTCAAACAGACTGACGTAAAAATTTAAAAAGACACATTTTATGTATCAAGGTGCATGTCGGAAAGTTGTAGACAGAATTCAAAACGCATGCTTTGTAAAATGGTTAGTTGATGTAAGTATGAGTGGTTTGTGGTAAAACATGCAAAACCAGTGGCATGGTCCTTTAAAGGCAAAGTTGAGGTTTTAGTGGCACCCATCAACACACATTTGGCATGATTTCCTGTACATGCAGTACAATGACATTTGTTCCTTACGTACTTGCCAGTAATGTAATTAACATTTATACATTAGTGCAGTATGTAGTTTATAGTATAAACTGTGGAATTCAGATCCACCAAAAGAAAGTCTTTTCAGAGACAGTGGAGGAGAGCAGCAGTCTTCTTCACAGACGGTAAATTCTTCATCTAACTTGTGATGACACGCTGTTATGAGCTCTGTAAAACCCAATAAATGCTAAATCTATCCAGTGAGGCCAGGTGTGCTAATGGCTTCCAGAGAGCACCAGAGAGACCGTCCAGCCTGAAGGTAGGTAGGTGAGCGCTGCTGTTTCACTTCCTGCACTTTAATTAGAACCAAATTAAAAGGAGCCCCCCCTCAGTCTACTCTTAATTGACTTAATGGTTGAGTGGTGCCCTGCCTGGCTGGAGCTGGGGGGAAAGCCTCATTAGCGCTCCGCTTTTCACCAGGCCTATAAAACAAATCATCAATAGCCGAGCAGACAGATGTGCTTGTTAAAGACTCCAAAGGTTAATTATAGATCAGCCGACCACATTTTGAAGTTCATTACACCCATTTAGACTTTTGGAGAGGTTTTAAAACCATGTTAGTCCTGATACAGACACTTGACACTTGACCCAGTTTGGGTGAAATAATCTGATGCAAATTTGTAGCTCCGCCAAGGTGCATGAATCCTGAAGTAACCAGAGCTGAAGAAGCGACATTGAAAAAATGAGTTAAATTTGGAGAAATTTTAACCAACACTTTATTAAGATTATTACAGTCCTTGATTTGAAGTGCCCCCAACCTTCTAAACTTCCTCCCAACTTCCTGTTGATGTCTGGAAACTCAAGTGTGAACTGTGCTGAATAGGAAGGAATAGTTTTGGTGAATATGCTTATCCCCTTTGTTGCATGTCACCTCCCACCCTCATTTCCTGTCACTTGTCGTCTGTCTATCTTTGAATTAAAGCAAAATGCCCCCCAAAAAACTTTTTTTTTTAAAGTACAGAGCCACAGTCAAGACATGGTTAGCCTAGCTTAGCATAAAGTCTGGAAGCAAGGGGAAACAGCTAGCCTGGCATGTCCAAACTTCAAAAATACGCCTACCAACACAACACCTCTAAAGCTCACTAATTAACATGTTGTATCATGTTTGTTTAATCCACCAACAAACGGAAGACTAAAGGCCTTTACACACCAGGGATGTAACGAATAAACAACACGAAAATGCAAAATACTCACCTGAGAATATTTCGCATCAAGCAGCAGCAGCGATGCGAATTTGCAATAGATAGATAGATATTCACGCTAGCTCATTCTTCAGTAAAAAAATAGACAACACTGGAGCACTCATATAAAGCCTATGTGTGCTCCAGTGTCTTATGTTACTTTGGGTAGTCTATGTGCGGAGCCCTGCAGTCACCTTTTTGCTGCGAAATATTCGCTTTGTGTGTGAAAGTACTCTGCTATGCTAGCAGTTCTGTGAGGCTGCACTTTGAGTTTTCAGTGCTTTTAGCTAAATACTAACATCAACATGCGCACTATGACAATGAATGACATTTAGATTTTGTATAGCAGGTGTAATGTTTACCATGTTCACCATGTTACTTTAGCGTGTTAGCATGCTAACATTTGATAATTAGCACTAAACACAAAGTACAGCTGAGGCTGATGGGAATGTCATTCGTTTTACAGCTATTTGGTCATATACTAAAGTATTGGACAAATTGAAAATTTGACCTGATGATGGCGCCAGATGAAAAGTCAGAGGATCACCAAAGTCAGTAGGTTTCATCCTCTTCGGACCATGAATGTGTGTACAAAATGTCACAGCAATCTGGACCAAAGTAGTGGATCGACTGGCCAACCATCTGACATTGCCATTGCTAGAGCCACACTGCTAGCATGGCTAAAAACGTTCATTTGTGGTTAGAAAGGAAATTACGTGCTTGAACTGTTCCTCGAAGAACAGCCGATTGCAGTGACTACTGAGTTTTATCGTCACAGTGAGGTTGTCAGATTTGGTACTATGCTGACTGTGGCAACCTGCGTTAGCTGAAGACGCTGCAGTACAGGGCAGAGGAATAAACTGTTGTTAAGAAATAGTTCCACCACATCACTCCCCATTAAAACACAAATTGTCATTTTTACATTTCTGTTTGTGTACACATAAAACAAATAAGATACATCATGTTGGTAGGTGTCTTTTTGAACTTTGGACAGAGCCAGGCTAGCTGTTTCCCCCGCTTCATCTTTAGCTAGACTAACCATGCTCTGCTCCGTACTTAATACAAAACAAGAGATTGATAACAATGTTCTCGTCTCTTAGAAAGAAAGCGAATAACAAGCTAAATTCCCAGAATGTTAAACGATTCCTTTAGACAGCATAATAGATTTTGAAAAGAAGGCCTGCTAGGTCTTCTCGTGTAAAGAAAACAGTCCATAGTGTCTAACCCAATGCATGCTGGGAAGGGCCCTAGCCCCTGGGAACCCTGAGCAAGACAAATAAAGAAGTTACACTTCCTCTTGAAAATGAAAAAAAGTAATGTCTGCATCAGTCCGAGAAAACTGACAAGTAGACTGAGCTGACCCCTTCACATGATTAAGTACAACCAACTTGGAGCGTCATGAGTGTTGGTGCTGTCGCATACGGGATCAGTTTACTAATTATTCCTCTCATTATTTCCTCATAAATGAGGCACAGTGAGGAGTGCACCCAGGTAGTGTTTGGACTCATTTGTCCAGTTAAGGACCTCAGCCTCGCCTGCATCTTTGATTAGTTTGGACAAGCCAGCGAGGCCAGCTCAGGAGCTGCGTGCAAGCCAAATCTTTGTCACACTGAAACACTTTCTTAATTATTTATAAATGTCACATCTGATTTCTCTTGCACAAAGGGTGAAAAGAAAACAATTTTATTTTGCAAAGTCCTTAAGCCTGTGCACTGACACACAATTAACAGGGAATTTGTGATTTCCTTCCTATTTGTCTTAATAAAAGACTTCAAAGATTTACAGTGCTCCGTGCCCGCTGCCTGACATTATCTGCTCATGATGTAAGTCAAAGTGAATGGACCAATGAAACTCAGGGAACTCCTGACAGCCAAAAAAATAAAGGAATAGTTCGACATTTTGGGAAATAAGCTTATTTTCTTCCTTTCCGAGAGTGAGATGACTCTTTATGACTCATCTACCTCATGTCAAGAGATGGACTGCAGAGGCACGAGGCTCCAGCCTCCATTTCAATTTGTTTAGTTGACGGTAACTTTGTTTATGTTTTTGGCAATGTGTATATTTGGATTTTGTGGATTTTGGATCTCTATTTATTGATATTTTTAGACTTGCACCTTTATTGATATTTTATATATTTGCACTTCTTCCTACGTTGTCATGCAACTACTATCTTATCTTATCAATCTCATATCTGTGTGTTGAGTACTGAGGTGAAATCAAGACCTGGTTAGCCTAGCTTAGCATAGAGAATGGAATCAGAGGGAAACAGGTAGCTTACACCTCTAAAGCTGTTGGGTAGTGAGTTTACCAGACCTCTGTAGCTAGAGGCTCTGCTGCAGGCTAGAGGCTACTAGCATCTCCGACCAAACTGTCTGTGGTCGAGTTGCATTGTGGGTAATGTAGGCACCAGGTTTTGACAAGGAAGAAGAATACTTGGAATCAAAAAGACGATATCTATGGACTACTCTTTTAATACACCTTTTAAAACGAGTGTCTTTTTAAAGGAAAACTATTGTTTATTACAACTTGGGTTTTTTTTCATTATGGTAACATTTGTCCTCAGAGTTCATTGCTCAAATCTCAAAGCACAGTGACATTGCTAAAGCTATATCCAGCCAGGCACGAATCACAAGCAGTCAGACGATCAAGCTGGTTTTAAACAAGCTGACGGTTTAGCCAGATTAGCTACCACTTTACTTAGCGGTAAAATCAAAGGGAGTGCATTCGTAAGTATTCAAGAATTCATATGATAAAATATACATAGGTTTAGCACTGATGGCAGCCATTTTCAAAGTTTATTCTTCACCTTGGAAAGAGCAGTTCACTATTTCACCTCAAGGTCCATTTAGTAGTCATTCTGGAGCACATCACATGATCTTCATCTGCAGTTTGACGCTATAAAAATGTAGATGTTTCCAATTCCAACACTTTAAGGACTGCTTGTCCATGTCGGCTTGAAAGCTGATTTCAAGGTCATTCTTGGTCATGTGATATGATTGAAAGTTCCTGAACAGCTACCATCTCATAAGGTTGAGATTGTTTTAAACCCCAAAAGTTGTACAAAACGTGGCTTTTCCATATGAATTTTGGAAACATTCAGAATCTATTTTGAAAGAAATGATCTAAATCTTGAAATACTGTATAGACCTTTTTTCCTCCTTTCTTTTATGTGTCTTGGGTTTGTGTGTACATATCTAACCGTCCCCTTTGTCAGACTCTGTTCATGTTATGTGTGCTTTTGTTTGAATGATTCAATGTGGATGTAACGTCCTGAGAAGTTTAATGATTGGGTATGTATTAGTTTTATATTGTGTATGTCCAATAAAGCCTCCAAAAAGTGGGGGCTACATGAAGACGGCGTCTCATCCATCTTACTGTAACTGACTACTGATATCACAAGGATTTCTGGGTAATGAAGTATACGTATAAAATAAAACAATATCAATCATCTCTTGCTGTAACTAAGTGTTGCTGAAGTGCAAAGTTAGTTAATGCAGCCTTAAATTGACCTAAAAGATGAGTCGGTGTGTATTTAAAGTGCAGCTTCCAGTTTGACATCCAGGTGGATAAGTTGGAGATGGTTTTGTCCCCCTAAATCTGCCGTTTATAGTACGTCACTCTGCTGTCTGGGATCAAATTGAACATCTGTGATAAAATACCTTATCATTGTGGAGAATGAGATAAATGTACATTTTTGGATCATGTTGGAATGGTTCAGATCTGCCTGTCAGCATTTTCAATTTGTTCATGCTTCTTTTTACAGCTAATTATTGATGCCATTCATTCTCAGAGGAGAACTTCCCAAGAACAAGTCTTAATAAATACAGGCCCTGGCTTCTGGCCATATGAGCTCCATGTATCAGAGTAACTGAGGCCATGGTTGGCACTGCATACAGTAGGAGGCTTGTGGTGGTATTGTAGTGTCACCTAGTGGTGGTCTAATGCTATGGTTAAAAGATAGCTGAGGAAGTTGATTTCAAGATTTGACTCAATCTTTTCTGGTCTAGACCCGTGGATGCTTGAGATTTCTGTTCTTTATGTGGTGTTTTTTTAATGAATTTTGGTCTATGAGCACTTCCTTAAAATACGTTCAAAATGATTCAAAATCACAAACTAGGTTTCTAACGTGCCATCAAATCAAACCTTGTAAAAATGTTACTCAAATATTTGTTACATTTAACCTATAAACCTGTAAGAACTGGACGACTTCCTTGAGTTTTACATTTAAGCACAAACTCTGAATTTCTGACTAAAACTTAAATCCTTTTACTAAACCATCTTTTGTGCATTTCAAAAATGCATTGATAAATATATTGTAGTTAATTTCTACATTACCATATTTTCTATATATATATATCTCTACACACACACTTTATTTCAATAGCTAAGGAAAACTTTTTTTTTTTACCCTTAATGAAACCATCTCACTTTGAAACCAGCGGTCAAACTGCCTTCATGCACCAAGCCATTCATATACCACAATATACAAAATGTTCTGACTGTGCCAGTCCAGTCTTTATTCAGCAATCCAGAAATGACTACAGGGTTTTTCCAGTTCGTCAGTCCAGGGGTAAGCTGGTGTCAAACATGCTTTGCAACTCATGCCACGACACAAGACTGAAAGTGATGGTTTGCATGCTTAAGCTGGTTCTAAGCATGGCATGACGCTTCCTACATTTTGTCATAATTGCATTATGATTTTCTGTTGTGAATCTATTCTGTGCACACTACATCCATTTCCTATCCGACCGTCCTGGGAGACTTTTTCCATTCCCCCCCCCCCCCGAATTGAGGGGCTAAGGACAGAGGGTGTAATAGTAGTCTATAGAATGGACTTGCCTTGCCACATGCAAGCTGTGGTACTTTTATTGACCAAGGTGGACCCTTTTAAACTGGGACGATTTAGACCACTAAAGCCAAACACATGAACACAGTCAACTGAACACTTCCAGTGTAGAAATAATAGCAGAAACAAGCTCATGAAAATGCAAGAACTGAAAGAACTGCAACTGCCCAATAAGAGCTTTATTAAAACACCACTTTAAACATGGGAACGCCACAAAAGCAACAACACAAAAACTGCAGCATCAGAAAAAAAAAACGAAAAAAAAAACTGAGCTTCTCTGAAGCCACTTTTAAAAATACCCCCGGTGAGTAAATGCAAGCTCAACCATACAAATAATTCCTAAAAGGTGTTCTAATCTAAGACATTTAACCAACTTGATGCAAACTTTGAGAGCACTTGAGGTTATACAGTCTTCTGCTGGCCCTTCTTTCCAATCAGAGACTTGTGGATGTGAGGGATCACACCTGGAAAACAAAACAAACAAACAAAAAAAAGAACAGATGAACCATTAACAATGTTGAAGTCAAGAAAATACATAAACTATTCACGTTATACACTGACAGAAAACTAAGAGGCAGCAATTTTGACTACTGAATAATCATGATTTAGTAAGTAAAATCTTTGGTTAGGACGGTTAGTGTTGTCACCTCTGCTTCTGGGCAGTGATGGAAATTTCTCACCATTTTAATAGACCAAATTAATTGAGATTACATTTATCAGGAAAAATCATTGGATGCCATACAAATCCAAAATGTTGTACAACATAAAAATGAGTACCGTCAAGGAGTAAACTTTTAGATTTTTAATGGTCAAAATGTTTATACAATGTTCACTTTTAAATGCCACCAAAGTGCAGAACGGTCCCCCTTACCTCCTCCAGCAATAGTGGCCTTGATCAGTGAATCCAGCTCTTCATCTCCTCGAATGGCCAGCTGCAAGTGGCGTGGGGTTATACGCTTCACCTTTAGATCCTTTGATGCATTTCCTGCCAACTCCAGGACCTGGAGAAAGCCACGCGTTAGGTATTTACATAGGTCCAAAAAAACTAAAAAACAGCAGCTCTCCACAGCGGAGTTCTAGGGATATGGTGTGAGATAAATGAGGTTAACGTTACCTCGGCCGTGAGGTATTCAAGGATAGCCGCGCTGTACACCGCTGCAGTGGCGCCCACTCTGCCGTGGCTGGTGGTTCTGGACTTGAGGTGTCTGTGGATACGACCCACTGGGAACTGCAGCGATTACAAAGAGCGGACATTAGTACGGAGAAACAAAGGGTTCACTAGCCTGTCTGTAGGAGATGGCTACCAGCCGAGTAACATCTGCGATATCTGGTTTTTAACGTTAGCTTGTGTTAGCATGAACGAGGAAATGAATGAATGAATTTCAATGGACAAACCTGCAGTCCTGCTCTCTGCGAGCGCGAAATAGCTTTCGTCTTGGTCTTTCCGGAGTCTTTACCTGCCTTACCACCAGCCTGGAAAACACACGTTAATGAGTTTGCAGCCGCTAGTTTGTGGAATAACATTAACTAATGGTAGCCAATTTTACGACCCCTTTCAGCATTCTGTGGTCATTCTATTGCTAGCTCAATGCAGCCAATAACGATAAGTTAACTAGCATGCCAAGCTACTACAACAGCTAACACGAACAGCCAACAGTTAGCTATTCACTGAAACGCAGTGGCGGCTATTTAACTTGTATTGCCAACAAACCACACATACACCGTTTTAATATGTCACCAGACGACATTAAATACTTACCATATTTAAAATCCACAAATAATTTTTGACGCTGCAGGACAAAATCGACTTTCTTGTTGCCGAGTACGGACTATTGGTTTGAACTACAACCCCCGCCTGCAATTGTCCAGAAAATATAGCCAATCTTTATCCGGGTAACTGCAGGGAGAGCACTAGCCAATCATATTTTGCCATTCGTTTCCTGCCATGGCGTTCAGCCAATGAACGAGAAAGGACCTCACTTTGCGGGAAAAGTGGTACTTTTCCGTTCAAAGTACTGATGGGTAACGTAGTTCCGACATTTAGAGTCTTTTCTCATTGTCTTTTTCACAGCAAGAAGTTAGTTTTTTTGAAAAAATGTCTTTCCTAGGTAATTTATTCCTTTATTTAATTTGGAAATTACATCGTATCTGAAGTTGTTGTGTCATCAGGCCAAGTTCATATGTTGACTGAAAATATGGGCAACATTTGTTTGGACAAGCTTCCATTTATCATCACATCAGCCACGACAGGAAAAATGCTCACTGATATTATCAAAATGACACATTGAACCCTCAACCCTGTGGTCCATTTCATACACAACATACTGTCCAAAAGTGGAAATACATTTTTACTAAAAGGGAAAGCAGCAACTCCCCTGAATGAGCAGCAACAATTTGTGTATGACTAAAAACCTTTATTTGTCAAATACGTAATGTTGTTAACATAAACATCTTTGCACATAGGCTACTTTGCTATTGTTGATTACAGGGATAGATAGATCTATCTATCTATCTATGCAGTAAGGTGAGGATATAATTATAAGATATAAGTCAAAAGGGGTATTGTACTGTGTCAGAAGTTACAGAAAATGTAATTGTTAGTGCAGTTAGAGTCCAGTAAGACCTCAGCAGCCTCCCAGTCCACTGAAGTCCATACTGCGACAGAGTGGGGATGAGTTAAGCAGTTTGATGGCCTTGTAGCTGAAGCCAGAGGTGAAAACAGGAAGGTGGAGAGGACAGTCCCCCATAGGACCCCCGTGTTGCTCATCACAGTGCCTGACACGCAGTTCCTCAGTCTTACAAACTGTGGCCTGCCTGTCAAGTAATCCGTTATATGAATATTTTGACAGAGTCATGATCCATCCATCTGCTCTCTAAACTGAAGGCTTGAATTGGATGAGCAGGATAAGTGTTTGTGACTACATTAACAATTTTATTGATGAACGCTGTGGTTTTACACTATCAGTTTATTGTCGTATTGTAGTTTCTTACTTTGGCCACATGAGGGCAGTGAATGCTCATGATTCTACATGCAGTCAAACAATCAAAAGACGTAGTTCCTATTTCAAGAGTTGCAGGGTTGGACTAAGCTCTTTTGGGGCCCCAAGCAGAATTTGTTTGGGGGCTCCTTGGAGGCTGCCATGCCCCAAACAGCTGCATAGTTTGTTTAATATCCCTCCACTCTGCTATGCGACTTTTTCCTCATCCCCCTGCATTAATATTTACCGTTGTTTTTCTCCCAAGTCCCCCAGCTTTATGGAGGTGCAAAACTACTCGTTGGAGTACTCTGTTAATGCAAACTCAGCACTTCCTTTATCTATTTCAAATTAAAACACTCCATTATAACATGATTATGTAGTTTTTCTTATTATTATTAATAATATAATGAAAATACAACTATGTTGATTATAGTATGGAAGCTATTATATCAAAATCAGTGGTCTTTGTTTTCCATTCTATATCTGGGACCAGCATTGTTTCGACATACAGACCACAACCCCAGTATCTGAGCCGTGGTTTTATCTGTTATTTATTTGAGAACTTATGGTGTGTGAGACTTACCATGAGCAGCAAACAAACATTTGTTTTAAACAAATACGTTTTGACAATGTGAAAGGTTATTGGTGACAGTTGATGTTACGTGATAATACTAGTCAGTAATCTTATTGTGCTCCTCTTAAATGATTACTTTATTACTAATCTTTCTATGAAACCCCAAGCAGAAGTTAACAATCTGAAAGATTTATGATCATCTGTCTGTCTGTTAGTTATTCTAAGCATGCCTGGGATTCATACATTTTTCTAATGTTTGGCTGGACTATATCGAGACATGCTATAGATGATAGGTCTGTTAGGTGTCATGCTTTTCCATGACATTTCAGCCATTATGTTTTATTACTGTCCACTGTTGCACACTTTTGGCATGACTATTTTGAAATAATATCCAAGTTGTTTAGGATTAAAATGACTTAATTTCAATATTTGGTGCCCGTGAGGACTGGAAGCCCTTCATTCTCAAACAGTTTGACACCCTAGCCTTTACATTTCTTGGCAGTGGAAATCAACCCATGCCACAACCCTTTCCCAGTGGCTTCAGGAAATGTTTTTATCACTTATTTTATCACTACTCTAAAAGTTTCGCCTCCAGACTAAGCTTCCACCCCTTTTTAAAGAATTTCATGAATCTGTTTTCTTACCTTGTGTTCCTTTTTTTTGTTTCGTTTTTTACAACACATCAATTTGACAAAAAAACTTTACTCAAGGTCCACTTACTAGCTTTTTCTGGAGCTTTTAACTATATCTCACTGCGATGGAAGAAAGGAATACCAGTACGTGGACCTTGAGTTTATTTTATTATTATTATTTTATTTTAGCTACTGTCTCCAAACTTTGACACTCATCGCACTAATTACTTGACTTTTCTTGTGTTGTCTTTGGGCTACACATTCTTGTGGTTAGGAGTGGATTCTTACTTTCACTATGTTTAGTATGATTTTTGCAAAAAATTGTTAGGGTTTTAAAAATACAGGCAAGAAATATCAAAAATGTTACATACCAATATTGTTTGTTCATTTTATATTCCACCTGTCCAGGGTGTACCTCACCTCTCACCCAATGGCAAGAAATATCTGTAGATGATGAAAATTAATAGAATAAAGTATAAAAAAACACATTTTTATTTCACAGTTTTTTACACTACTCAAAGTCAGTTTACTTGTTATGATATGGCGCTATATAAATAAAACTGAATTGAATTGAATTGGTGTTTTTCTGATCGTGGTGAGGCATAAATGAATATATTATTGATTTAAGTGAAAGTGGTTAGTTGCCTTATGATGGTAACATATTAGAGGTTTAGTTTAGCCTGGTATCAGCAGCAGCTGGAGGAACAGTGACTGGTAAAGAGTCATGAAACCAGAGAGATTTCAGACTCCTTTTCATCCTGTTTTACTGCAGTGTTAATGCGTAACAGGCTCCAGTCAAGGGGTGTGTGTCAGCGCTTGATAAGACAATCCGTGTGTGTGTGTGTGTGTGTGTGTGTGTGTGTGTGTGTGTGTGTCTGGGACAACATGCACAGCTGGTGGTGGGCTGGTCATGTCTAAATCTCATACCATTCATTCCCAGGCATACTCCCCTTTCAGCAGTCACTCACTCACTCTCTCCCCTGACCTCTACCTCGCTCACTCATTCTCCTCTCCCTCTCTTCCTCAGTCACTGTCAGTCACCTCCCAGCCTCCCCTGCCTCTGTCACTGAGCTTTTAATGGTCTGTTTAAAAGTTTTGAAGTCTCTTTCTTCATGCGTCCTTCATCTTTCCCAGTTTCCCTGTTCCTCCACTTATAGCCTCTCTTCTTCCTTTGGGTCACCCCCTCCCTGCGATGTCAGACACGACTGAGAACTTTCCACAGGACGTTGGTCATTGGTTGAAAGTTTACTTTTGGAGAGAAAACCACCAGTGACTGTTAATAGAAACAGGAAATAGAACTCTTGATTGTTTCTGGTTGTTTAAAATTACAACACATATCTTACTGTATAGGATATGTGTTGAAATTGTTCTTCTTGACTGCAGTACTGCATTTGATACAGTGGATCACAAAATATTGTTGGATAGTATAAAAACTTGACTTTGTGGTAACTGGGTAATACTAAGAGCCTCTGCATTGGCATACCAGTCAAAGTATGAAGACCACAGATGAGAGCTGTTTATTGTCTTTTCAGAGGATTTCCACTTAGAAGTTGACTGACACAGATGATTAAAAGGTCAAATAATGCATCTGGTGCACAGTCACCTGGAGAAGATCGCATGCTGACCAACATGCGTCAGCAAACAAAGGGCCTCTTAAAAGTTCAGGTGTGGCTCGATAGGTAGGACTAGGCAGGGACGAGGATTTTCAGCAGATAGACTGGAAAATTGGATGGGACAAAGGGGACCAGTCAGTAAATCAGGAACCTTTTTGAGTTCAGGTCTAAACGATACAAAACACTGGCATATGAAGGCCATTTTGAAAGAAGTAGCCAATGGGGTACAGACTCAAACAAGGGCATATTGAGTTCCAGGCAGGCACTCCCAACTCAATGCTCCTAAAATGAAGTTCAGAGTTCAGTGAATGATGTTTCTTAATATAAACAACATCTTAGCTAGCCAGTTCAGAGGGCAGCTGACGCACACTATAATCAAGGAAAGCCAGTTAGAATGAAAGCTCAACATTTTGAAGAAATTTCAGACTATCAGGAAAAAAAATCACATTATCCTGGTTTTGTGTGTTCTGGAAATGTGTGTGATCAATCATTTTTCTTTGAAACTGTATTGTAACATCTTGGGGAATCCACTTCTTCACTTTCTTTCGGAGAGTTAGGTGAGAAAAATGATATTAATCTCATGTCTGTGTGTTAAGTACAGATCTGGAGTCAGGATGTGGTTAGCCTAGCTTAGCATAAAGACTGGGAGCAGGGGGAAACAGCTAGCCTGGCTCTGTCTAAAGTTCAAAAATACACCTGCCAACACCTGAAAAGCTCAGTAATGTCAAACAAACTAACAGTGATGCTCAAACATCCAAGTGAAGGAGCACTAAGCCAAACACATTTCTGAGTGGAGGGGGACTTGAAATCATATCAAAGGAAACCTTTTTTACTCTTCTCTTTGCTGAGCATGGTTGTATGAACAAAGTTTTGAGATAAAAGTGCATGACAATCAGCCAATCATGTCTCCGAATTTCAGGATGGCTGATCAAATTCTAGGACTGACCTCTGCCACCCTGCCACTCCTGCATTGGTCAAAATCATCCAATCATCAATGTGCAGGAAGTGCACTTCAATTTGAGATATTCTATTGTGAATTTAATATGTTAATGACAACACATAACGCAGTTGTTGCTAAGCTGAGAGAAGCTTAGTGAATGCATGTCTGTCTGCACCTGAGACAGAAGTAACAGGAAACCAACAATCTCTAGTCTCTACAACGCACTTGGGTAAAAACAAGAGGATGGGAGAGGAAGAGAGGGAGAGCTCAGAGGAAGAAGGGATGGACAAAGAGCGTGAGAAACTGTGATGTCATTCTGCCTTCTGGGACTCAGAAAAAAAAGTTTGGTGGGAAAAGACTCCAGAGCTGTCCAACTGGAGACTACTGGGTCACTGATCTACGAAGACCTCAAAAACAAGTAGAGACATTGGCTCTTTAATAAATACATGATGTAATCGATTATCTCTGAGGTAGGAGGCAATTTTTATTGAGACAACATAGGCAGTGAAGTGTCTTATCTCTCTAATCCAAGTAAATATGAGTACCAACCCACATGAGACATTAGCTCTACTGATTAGTCATAGTGCAAACTCATGACAGCATTCCAAAAGCATGTCAATGAAGAGCATGAATATTCACACTCATTAGCAGGAGGCTTTAGTTTGTGTTGCTGCTTCTTTTGTTGTCAGCTCATGTTGTGTCGCTCTCAGAGACAGGATAATCATGCGTGTGTGTTAAAGGGTGTGTGTTTCAGCTCCTCATCTCTCTTGACCTCTTGTCTCCTCTTGTGTGTGTGTGTACTAAAATGAGATGATCCACATGGGGAAGTTGCAAAAGATACATGATTCATCACAGAGAAAGCTAACCGTGTAAATCCCCCACAAGGAAGAAGTTACACTCCTAGAAGTTGCTATGTTCATTATACCCCACAATACAAAAGTGTTGGATGGAACAAACTGCATAATAAAGCTTTTGCTATTCTTAAAGCCTTACCAGAAGTAGGGAAGGTCATGCACTCATTAAAACCTTATCTCAAGAAATAGTTCCAGCACATAACTCCTTCTTCTAAAATCACAAATTGTTGTTTCTACATGTCTGTATGGGTACAGATTAAACTAAATAGATATAATGTGTCAATCAGTAAGCTTTAGAAGTGTTGGTGTATTTTTGAACTTGAGACAGAGCCAGGCTAGCTGTTTCCCCCTGCTTCCAGTCTTTATGCTAAGCTAGGCTAACCATGTCCTACAGCTACAGCTCTGTACTTAACACACAGAAATGAGATTGATATCAATCTTCTCATCTCACTCTTTGAAAATGAACTAATAAGTGTATTACCCACAAAGTTGAACCATTACATTAAAGAAAAAAATCTATTGCTATTTCTAGTACATACTTAAACCAAGATAATGTTGGTCATTTTCCTTTCTCTGATACTACAATGTGGATATATTCAATTTCAGTTCAGTTTTATTTATATTGCGCCATATCATAACAAAGTTATCTCAGGTTATATAAAGACAAATAATTATTTTCCCTTATTTCTTTTGCTATTTCTTGAGGGGCCAAGCTGTCAATCAACTGGCCCTGGGCAGGCCTTCCTACCCAGGCTGAGTAATCAGTTCATGCACACATGAATCCTGCTTTGGCAGGAGCTTTTTAGCGCAGACAACAGGAAGTAGACACGATGCAAGGGCTGGATGTCAACCGCCGCAAAATAAAGAAGAAGATGCAACGATTTGCGCATGTGCAGTATAAACGTGGTAGCGGTTTTAATCGGAAGGAAGAAAAGGATTTGCTTTTTAATGTGTGCACCGGTGTTCCGGCCATTATCTGACATTTTCCCAAGACTCTCCATGACATCTTCCACCATCCTCAAAACATAGTCTGGTTTGAAATGTTCCTCCACATACTGAGCAAGTGTTAAAAGAACTTGTTGCACACCTCTCCTTAAATCTTGCTCCGCTTCTGCCATGATGTTTCCTTCCCCGATTCAAACTAACCGTTCACACTGTGCATGCACCAGTCCGCGCAGTGTCTACTTCCTGTTGTCTGCACTAAAAAGCTCCTGCAAAAGCAGGATTCATGTGTGCATGATTTGATTACTCAGCCTGGGCAGGAAGGCCCGCCCAAAGCCAGTTGATTGACAGCTTGACCCTTCAAGGAAAAGCAAAAGCAATAAGGGAAAAGAAAAAGGGGAAAAGCAAAAGGAAAAATAATTATTTATCTTTATATATCCACATTTATTTATTCTTTTATTTATTTCTCTTTATACTTCCACATTTATTGTCTTATTCTTTCCCATGTTTATTCTTTTTTATGACACTCCTATGACTCCATAACTGTACTTTCTTGAAAACAATAAGCTTTCCCTCTAACTAGCTTTATCACCTAATAATAGTGTGTGTCAGCTGCAATCCGAACTGCTTAGCAAGAGGCTGCTAACATCACTGACTTTAAAGCTAGATATTTATCCATGCTCAGTGCCACCCTTGCTCAGCTCTCTACCTCACTGGTCTCTTTAAAAATGTCCCACGGTATACTTGAAATAGTTGAATGATACATCTGTCAAAATTTCCTTTTACTAAAAATGTTGATGTAGGTGTTGGTCATGTCTGTGGGTTGGTTGGGAGTGGACCAACCAAAATTAAGTTGTGTGGGTTTTAGTAATTTATAGTGACAAGTGCTGGTTTAAAGCCCCTGTGTGAAGGATTTGAAACTTTCTGACTTTGGCGACCCCTGGTGGCAGTATCAGAAAATACACAGTGACAGGCAACAATGCACTGGAGGTTACTCAGTTTCTAGTAACCAAGTCCACCAAATTATATTACATCTAATCATGTCAAGTAGGTCCCTGTTGTATATACATGGCCCTTGGGTGGAAGTGCAGGAAAAATGACATGTATTGCTTCTCTTGGTTGAGCATCATGCTGCTGCCAGTGTTTTGACCACATTTTGGATTGGGTCTAATTATCCTCAGGGCTGATCGGATCGCGTCTGACTGTCGTTGTGTCCCTTTGTGATCATGTCTCTTTTTAAAAATATGTCTGGCTCAGGTAGCTTTTTAACAGGTCCATTTCAGATGAGGTCCAAAATGTTGGACCCATAAAGGAGTGATGCCGAGATCAAAAAGTGGCTGATGGTATGCCACTCTTGTAGTGGCATGTGTCAATTTGGAGTGGTATGTCCGTGTTGGTTTTTGGTATGCCGCTGCCAATTTACTAGCTTGTGGCACTTGTCACTCATGTTCCAATACAGGACACCAGGACAGCAGAGTCACTGCCCATGCACTTTGCTGCAAACATATTTTTTTCAGTATTTGTCACACCAATTATCACCAATACTGGCAAAAATGTATGCATAGATTGATTTATTAACTATTCATTTATGTAATTAATATGCTAAATCAGTTAGCAAGACATAAAGCAAGCCGCATTTCATTTAGTGGTCCTATATCACTCCCCTGTCCATACACTTTATAGGTTCATAAGATGTAAAAAAACAACAAAGGAAAACACAAAACAGCAGACCAAGCAATATAGCATCCCTGTGGGTGGGGGAGGTATTATGCTTTCATTATAATCGCATAGAAATACAGTGGGCAGTTAACCAGTGATTGTTAATGGATTTTACAAGTGCATGTAGTGAAAGTTAACCCCCACACACCCAACACACACACACTAGCCCTGGTCGCAGCTGGGCGACTAGTCCGACAGGACAGATGGTCCAATGGGATGCTGAAGAGGGAGGGAGGGAGGACACAAGGGCTAAAGGGAAGGATGGATGGAGGATGGAGAGGAGGGGACACTTCTAATGGATGCAGAAGTGTGTGCATATGTGTGTGTGTGTGTGTGTGTGTGTGTGTGTGTGTGTGCGTGTGTGTGTGTAGGAGGGGAGTCATCTGTTCCTAAAAGAATGGAACAATACGAATAAAGGTTATAAACCTCACGGGAGGCAAGAGGAGACCATGCAGTCCTGCTGACACTGCATTTGCACTTATGTGGATGTTTTAGACACGTGTGTGTACTCAGACACACAAACACACATGAACACACTGGACATACAGTAGTGTAGTACTCCTCATATTTTACTGGGTAATTTGATCTTGTAGTTTTCATTACTATAATGAAGAATAAAGATCAACAACAATCGAACAAATCCAATTAACATGACATGAGTTCATTCATGATGAATATGACATTGATTGGATCACCTGGCTGCTACCTCATTATGCACACAGCTTTATGATTGGTTAATGTTTTAGTTATGTCACAAAACCTCTCTCTATTACTCTGATTCTAATTGGTGCTTATTAGCATTAATATAACATTGTTTGTCTTGAAATTCAAGCTACATTCAATATGCGAGCAGAGGCCCCGCCCCCACGGGTGTCAGTCAAAAATAGTCGCCCTGTCACCACGCCCATTCCTCTCGCTCTTTAGCGCTGGCTGCACCCTTCCGAAACCGCCCCGTGAAAGCCAGGTAGAAATAAAAACTAATTCGGTCGACTTCCGGTTGTAGCTATCAAAATAAAATTCAAATTAAGCGACACACAAAGGGTTGCTAAAAGGATCACACGTGGTTTTACATTTGGTTCAGTCCGTTAAAGGATAGGTTCACATTTTTTTATGCTAAACCAATACTCACAATAGCCATATGTCCATTGAAGGAGTAAGTGGTTGCTTATTCCTCCTGTCTGTACTAGCTGTGAAGAGATCCCTTTCTGATGATATTCCAGTATAAGGGATGATGGACAAATGCCACATTGCTTTGAGCAAAAATGCATCATACAGTTCAGCTGAAATTCATATGAGGCTTCAGCAGTCTGAGAAAGACAAATCGGGGGTGGTGGGGTTCTTTCAACCAAAGTTATAGTCTTATCAGTACCAAATTCACACATATTGTTACTAACCCCCACTGCAGCTCAGCAAGGCCTCACTGTCTGTGAAAATTGTTATACTACAAATAAATGATATGTTTAACAATGGTATATTTAGTATCAAAGAATACCAATGTTTTAGAAACATTTCTTTAAAGACAGGGCCATAGCCAGGATTTTACAAATACTGATGCCCCCCCCCCCAAAAAAAAAGTCTCTAAAATTTTTTGGGATGTTCATATTTTATTTATTGAGTTAGCTATTCAATTAAATGTTCTTCAAGTTTTATTTAAATCAAGGAGTTATATAAGCTACTGGAAGATCTGATATGTGAGATTTGAATTGGCTGCCAAACGACAGGCTACTGAATTTGAGAGGTTCTGTATGTTGCAAAAAATCACTCCCAAAAGACCAAAGGTACAAAAAGGTTATGAATTTGATCATTTTTATTACATCATTAAGAACGCTTCAAAACAGTCCCCTCTTCTTAACTGCATGTTGTATCATTGCATCTTAACAAGCCTCAGATCTGCTCTATTCAGCACTGGCATGAAACATATAATAAATAATTCTAAAAATGTGTGTCACTGTCCACAGTAATGTAAAGTGAACATGATTTAACATGCAAAGTTGTGTACGCTCCTTTAATGTTACAGTAAACTATTTTTTCTTCTGCTCTGCCTGAAAGCGGGCCGAGCTGTAGTCGCACAGTTGCGGAATGATGTGAACAAAACAGATTATTCTTTTGTTCTTATGAAGCGACACGTTCTGCGCTTTTATTTTGAAGGAAATACACTGCCTTCCCTCAATACTGTTGCGAAATGTGCTAGCTTACTTCCTGAACGATTGACAGTTTGTACCGCTCGTATTCAGTAGTGGAAACGATAGCTCCCCTCGTGTGAGAGACGCAATCACAACTCATATCGCCAACTGATTTTTCTCGGATTTAATTTTGTACTTTTAAAGAAGTTTACAAGAAGGGCGCTCAGTTTGGAGTTTATAAGAATCTACGTGGCATGAAAGTGGAGCGAACGCTTCAAACAAAGTGAAAGAGGAGGTAGACCTGGACGTTTGATGGCTGCTGGGGATGGAGCCCAGCTGCCGGCCACAGTAGCGGCCAGCCGGAGCGTGGAGAAGGCGCTCGAGGAGGCTGCCGCGAGCGGGGCTCTTAACTTGTCCAACCGAAAACTGAAGGAGTTTCCACGGAGCGCCAGGAACTACGACTTGTCCGACATTACACATGCAGGTCGGTTTGCTTTTCACTGTTTCCCTTAACTTAAAAAGCAGTACGAGCGAGCTAGCTGTTATCATGACAACCGCCTTTTGTTTTATCGCCACCTGCTTCTTTCTTCTAACGGGGAAGGCACGTCTTTCCTCAACTCCGACACGTTTCACAATACTCTTTAAAATAACAACGCAGTTTTCGGTCCTGATGACTGTCACAACTGTATTCCCTGTAAATTATGAATTAAGACTAATTTCAAATCATCAGGACCTACAACTTCGGCTCATGTATACTCCACCAAGATGCTGTTACATCAATAATAGCCTACATTTTAAAACTGGCCTATAGCTAACGTTAGTCTTCTTCCACCAAACTGCAGTTCCAGTGAGCTCCAGTGTTGCCGTTAGCATGCAATGTGCACCAGAATTTTACATAAAAAAAATAAAATAAAATAAAGCCCCTGCTTGGTGGACTATATCAAAGTCTGGGCGTATTATGTAGGGTATTTACTAGTCTCTTTAAGCGATGCCATATGAAGTTCCAGCTTTTTAAAAGAAGCTTGACGTGTTGTGCTCTTAAAATGGACTTCAAAGAAAAAAAGAAAAAAAAACAACAACCGTCAGATATGCCAGTTCCTCTTCCTCAACATATCCTCTTATAAGCAACTAAAGACCTACATCGCCAGCCCCCTTATGTGCCTGCCTTTGAGTCGTTTTACTTAACATTAGAGCTCCATTCACTAGGTTTCCTGTTGTTCATAGCGTTACAGTTTTGGCTTTAACAGTGGTTTGGTAGTTCTTTCTGATGTGAGTGATGAGCCTGTAGTGTAACAACAGACTCTCTCTGAATGTGTGTCACTTCAGCTCATTGAGCCAAGTTGCACAGGACTCTGTAGAAGGCTATTGATAACAGCAACAGAGAGTAAAACCTAACAGTGAAATAGGTGTGGATTAAAGGGAGCTACAGTGGCCTGGCCTTGTTGAAAAGAGGATTACCCCATCCAGGTTGCTGAAATCAATCTGGCTACGCAGCGACTTAAAGCAACACCCCTCATCCTCTGCTGCTGCTTTCTGTGCTTTGGTAATTATGACCATCTGCTCAGAACAACCCAGGTCTGGGCCCTGTGGGATGACGAGGCCTTGAACACACTCAACAAACAGACAGGCACCTGCCACTGGGGCAGCCCAACCGTGGAACTAACTATAGATTGGTGATGAATCTATCCCATACCTACTGTGATGCCTCTTGATTAGGATGTGTTTATCCAAGTACAGGTTCTGGGATAAATGAATAATCCAGCTTGGCAAGTCAGTGAAGATACAGCTGTGGTTATCAAAGTTAGGTTTAAAGAGGCACTCCACTGATTACATATGTCAATGTACAATTTACTCATCATGCGTATAAGTCAGCCTGTGAAAACAGTTAAGTATAATGTCTGCTGTGACAAAATAACCCTGATGATGTCATATTGATGTTATGTGGGTTCGTGGCTTGGGCTGGCAGACTAATCAGAAAACCTGCATTAGAAACTGGCGGCCTGGAAGGGGGCGTATAATCGACTTGCATTATAGGAAGTGTAGGATCCGGCATTTTGGAGCTTGACCTGCACTAGGGACTAAAAGTCGAGATACCTCCGCATCCGCTATTCGAGGAAACGATGAAGGAGGCTCTGCCTGGTTTCAGGGCTGCATGAGAGGGAAGTCTTTAAGGGGTGTTCAGTGAATGTTTGAGGTGCATTTGTTAATCCTGTAGGGTCCTATGAGTATCCAGAGGTGGTTGGGGTCATCTCCAGAAAAATGAGGAACAGGTCAGTTTTGCTGTAATTCATATGTTGACTTTCATTGGTGATGTACTAATAAGTCAATAAATCAACAGCACATTTTCTTCGTATGAATTCTTAGGACGAATGGGGGTCTTGATTTTCATATGTCAGAACCTAGTTTCACTTGTGATTTTTTTCCTAGGGCTGGGCATAGATGTTTTGACATAACAGGAAAAGCACAGGTGTAATTAATGACATTAATGATGGCTGCATTCCCTTTAGGTGTTCAAGTTCCAGGGCCCTGCTGTGGTCAGTGCTTGTGCACTGTCGTGGCTTACTGGGACACCATCGTTAATGCTATTAATTACCCATGGGCTTTTCCTGCTATGACTATTGAGCCTCAATCTTTTTTTTTTTTTTTCAATTAATCGTTTGGTCTGTAAATTGTCAAAAAATCACACTTTCCTAAAGCCCAAGTTGACATTTTCATACTTCCTGTCAGACCAACAGTCCAAAACCCAAAGGAAGGAATTTGTTTGTGTTTAGACAACATTTGACAACTTGGGGATTTCATTCTTTTATATTTCTCCAAGACAAAGCATCGGAAAAAGTTTTTATATTGATACTGAAACTCTTGCATTGGCATTAGTGTTGAACAGACAATACCCAGGGCTAGATTTTTCTGTCATGTCAAGTCAAAATACCTGCCATCTGCTGTTCACTGGACATGGCATATTCTGAGGGAGACTTGGAACTTTAGACATTAATGACGGGGAAAGTCAGGGAATTTGATCAATTCCAGAGGGATGTCAAGAAATATCATCACCAAATGTCAAAATGGAACAAGTGCATCATTTCACTTGGCCTTTACTTCACCTGCACATTGAACAAGGCAGCTGCTGACATCGCAGTTGTTTGTACTGGCTCATGGTGACTCAGTTGTTGTTCATCCAGCTCTAATTCTAGGGTCGTGCTCTTTTATAGACCCAAGTGTAGACATTTAGTCTTGAATACATGTTTTTGCAGCACCTAGGCTAGCTTTGTGGTAACGTCTAGTATTTGAGTGATGAGCTGCTCTCAGTTTGTCGGAGATACCTGGTAGTTATGCCTGCTCAGGCACACCTTATATCAGCTGTGAGATACAGCAAACCTGGCTGGGAGTCCTGCTCCTGCACCTTCTGTTTCTCCGTGGGTGTGTGTGTGGGTTGGTATGTGGGTGGTGAAAGTCCTGGCTGATTCACCAAACTGTCATGATGGTTGTCAGGTATGCTTTCACCATAGATCTAAACTAATCCTAATGTTAAGTGAAGGAGGAAAGATACTCGAGTGGGATGTGATGCATTGCACGCACAGTGTGAGCTCCTTAAATACACTTTCCTCACAAGATAATGATCAAATATTTGGAAAGCTGTATTCAGTGTGCTATTTGAGAGTGAAACAGTTGCCTCTTGGTGTGTGATGATTTTCTTCTCCTGCTTACACACAGCTCAGTCAGGCAGCCATTTTAATAAAGGTTTGATGAAGAGCTTCACAAAGATAGAGTTGTCTGATGAAGGCTACAGCTGAGAAAGGCTTAACCATCTCAGAGTTTGGAAGAGGTGCTGCATGCCCATGACCACACCACTGCAAATAACAGAAACTGTGCCGCTGTGTTTAAAAAGCTATACAAAAGAATTCTGCAACTGTTAATGTATTGTGTTATATTAGGTTCTGTAGCACAGTGCTTTCTGGGGTTGGAGTCCATGGCTACAACTACTGATTATTCTCATTATTAATTAATCATCTGATTCATTTCTTGATTAAATGTTTGGGTTGTAAAATGTCGGAAAATGGTGAACAATGGCTATTACAGTGTTGACCTCTTCAGATGTGTTGCTTTGTCTGACAAACGGTCAAAAAAAAAAATTCAGTTTACTATCACATAAGACGGAAAAGTAGCAGTTACTCACTGTTACAGCTGGAACAGCTATTGTTTGCTATTTTCTCTTGGAAAAAATTCAGTCGATTATCAAAATTGTTGCAGATTATTTGACAAATTCTTTCATCTCTATGTGAGTCGTGTAAATGAATTTGGCTGGAGTCAGCTGCGTCAGTTATACCATGGTAGCTATCCCTTTAATGTCTCTGTGTTTATCAGGTCTTGTGGACATGTTGCAAATCAATGAGCAGGACTGCTTCATGATTTTTGCACCAACATGATAAAGTGTTTTGATTTATCAAGTATTTAATTTGCTGAAAACAGACGTTACTGTCAGTTTCTGACTGATTTTCCAGAAAGTGAACTAAATGACGGTCACACATTTATGTTACGTGTCTGGTGTTTGGTGCTGGACAGGTAGCACACAGGTGGCGTATCTGAGCTTGTTTGCTGAAATTGGTTCATTAAAGTTAAACCAGCGCTTGGTGAATATAGCATGGTGTGCTGGAATATGGTTGTGCGACGTATTTTAACTTTTAATTAACTTCCATTGAAGCTCACACTGACCAGCACCTTGGCGTGTGTGCACTCTCAAAGTAAGACAGTGCTGGTTGTCCATGGGGAGGCTCTGTATCATCTATGTGCAGGCTGAAGAACTGAAACACTGAGCTGGAAGCTGTGTTGAGTTGCAGAGTTGGCTGGTCATTCTTTGTGCAATTGGCTGTACTCTGGTATTGGACAATAAACCACATTTATCAACTCATCAATATTGTGAATCAGAAATATACTCATATGGCAATTTTCATGTAATAAATTCCATGTAATTAAATTGAGAGTAGCTACAACAACCAGTGTCAGCTAACTAGAAGTTGAACCAACCAAGCTTAAAGCCCAGTCCAGACCAAAGATTCACGATGAGATGAGATGAAACCATTTTAGAACGTTGCAGAAAAAGTTTCAGTGGTGTGATCGGTCGCCAGCGGCTGGATTTAGAACATAAGGCACGTCACCTGTTTCAACAGCCAATCAGCTCGTAGAGAAGTCAGCTGGCACTATCCTCATTCATATTTTAAGATGCTACAAATGATATCCAGCTACAGAAAAAGCCTGAAAAGCCGGCAGTTAGAATGGAAGTACAGAAAGTCGTTGCTATGGAAATGACACACCGTCTTTGGTCTGAACTGGGCTTAAAGTCCACTCCAGATGTCCAGAAAATAATTAGGATAAACCAATCAGAAATGCTTTTTCTCCATTTATTATTATTTATGGATTGATGCTGGACTGCAGCACATTTTCATATTTAAGTTTAAACTAGGTCTTCCACAAAGACGCAGCTCGTCTTATCCACAGTGAGCTGAGCTGAGCTGAGCTGTAGAGGTCTGCAGGATATTATGGAAGCTGAGTTGTTAAAGAAAGACGTGAATATGGTGGGTGAACTTGGCCCAGCAGTGTTTATGATAACATCAGCCCCCCTTCTTCCCCACTGGAGCAGCTNTTCATGCTTGCATCCTGACTTCCTTACCCTGTCTGTGGCTGTCAGACCAAAGCCCACTGGTTCCAACTGAAGACGTAAATCTTTAAAAACAGTTCCCCAGAGTACTTGTTTTAGGTTTTTTTCTTATATTTTCTTTATTCAGTTTGTGAAACAGACTGATGTTGGGCTATGCAAGTATGTATAGAACTAGAGTTACATCCAGGTAACTTCTATTTCACCATGTCTCCTTACTGAATAGCAGGCTACAGCCGTACAATCACCGTTTCCAATACTACTATTATATTAAGCTAATGAGGCTTCAGCATTCAAGTGAAGACCAGTTCAGACCAAAGATTCACGATGAGACGAGATGAAACCGTTTTAGAAAAGTTTCAGCGGTGTGATCTGGCCCGTCTCAGCTCGCCTCAAGCCGGCTGATGCCGTCGCCAGCGGCTGGATTTAGAACATAAGGCACGTCACCTGTTTCAACAGCCAATCAGCTCGTAGAGAAGTCAGCTGGTCATCTCGACCCTCTTGTTTTTTTATGTTTTCGCTGTTTCATCAATACTAGAAATGCAACTGTAGCAAGTAACTCACTATCACTATCCTCATTCATATTTTAAGATGCTACAAATGATATCCAGCTACAGAAAAAGCCTGAAAAGCCGGCAGTTAGAACGGAAGTACAGAGAGTCGTTGCTATGGAAACGATACACCGTCTCGTCTAGTCGCGTTGGTGTAAACTGGCAGGTTTCAGAACGTTGCAGACCGGCGCACTGCAAGTAGTTGCAAGTTTCATCTCATCTCATTGAGAATCTTTGGTCTGAACTGGGCTTTAGACGAATTACTGAACTTTTTACACAGAACGAGGACTGTGGATTTTGTCCACCAACAGTTACATTGGAAGCATGTTAGGATGATTGTATGTGGGATTGAGTCCAAATAAACTACAGTGTGTGTGTGTGTGTTCATGGTAATGAAGGAACATGTTTTGGATAACAATAGAGTCCTATGGTGCAGAGGAAGAAGATATATCAGGCTTTGATACACACACAATACTTATATAGATATAGTCATTGTTGGTTTGGGTCTTTTCATGGGGTTTGTTGACAGAAATATAGAATATTCCCAGCCTTATTCTAAATACCAGCAAGTCAGTATGCTCTGTCACCTTAACCTAGAATCTCTTCTTTTTTTCCCTCTCCTTCCAGACCGGTCCCAGGTGCCAAACCAAACGCAGCCTCGCCTCTGCCACGAAAATGACCTTCTCCTCCACCCTCCACCCTCCGAGGAGGCAGCAGCTGACAGCCTATTTGCACTAAAGAGACTTTGGCTGGTAAACCACAGAGCTGTCGCACATACCAGAGGAGGACGAACACAAAGTTAAACCCGGAGACACGAAAGAACAAACAGGACTTGTACCAGTTCAGACTTCAAAATGAAACCTTACCCCACTCTCCCCTCTCAGTTTTGACCCCCGCTCCTCCCAGTGCGCTAACATTAACCACAATGACGCGGTTTTGCACGGAGGCCTTGCAGACTGAGACAGGTGTTATCGCTGGGGAGCGGTCACATTTGCCAAATCAGTTTTTCTTCTTTGAAATATTGTTTTGTTTTTTTTATCTGTTAATGCAGTCTGTGTTTTAAAAAATGCATTTTGTAATGACTGTTTTGTTTACAGTTTGTTTTATGTCACGTTTTATGATTTGTGTTATGTGCCAAAGAGGTCTCTCATACCTGGGGTGTCCCGAACGCTTGAAAATCTTCTTATGTCACGTTAAGTTTACCACAAGTCAACTCCTCCATCTTTTTAGGTTTTATAATTTATTGTATTGTACGAGGAATGTCTAAAATACAAATCTGGAGATACAGAGGCCTATCAGGAAGAAGGAGAGCCAATCACACAGCAGCTTCTTTTCAACACTGTTTACATGGTGGAGGATTTGATGGTTCCTTGGGGCTTGCAGGACACACCCAGGTGGCTCATATTGATTTGCTGTGTGTTATGACTTTTGAATTGTTACATAAACTTTTTTTACAAAACTATCATTAAGTTTCTTTCATTGTCTTTTTTTCATTCCAACATCAACCATTTTTAATGGGAATGTATATGTCATTATGTGATGACGTGAACAGATGTGTTAGAAAGGGACAAACAGGATGCATATGAATGAGATAAGTCAGAGAGAATGTCTCAACTTGTAAAATTAAATCTGTCAGGCAATCTTGAGGCAAAAGTCTTTTCAAAAGAACATAATTTAACCACTCCTTAAATATCATTAAAGGAGAACTCACATTTTAGACATTAAGATCAAATTACTAGTCATGGGATGATTATTATTATCATTACTCAGTATTACTGTGTCATAGTGATGTCATCAGGGTTACCTCAGTTTGGGCTTGAAAAATCTATATTTATAACCGAAAAGCTGTGTTATAAACTACAGGCATGGAGTTTGAAAGTGGGTATTTTCAAAGCTACATTACAACAATTCTCCTTTTCCTGTGATACGTTTGTTGTTAGTTGCTCTTGGCCAAACCTCCCAACTCCCCACACTTAAAGAGTAACTTAACACCAGGCTGAAAAGCAGTGTTTTGCTGCACTCTCTGGTTGAAAGTTTCAAGCCTGTATAACCTCTGACCACAGCCAGCATCACTGTTGGGTGTGAAACAGTGTTGGGAGAGAAATGTGCTCTATTGCACCTGTTTCTTAAAGATACCCTGTAGGCAAAGGATTTTACTTAAAAATTAATTCTCAACCTATTAAATAAAATTCACCTAAAAGAACCACACATGAGGTGATTCTTTTGCTGTTTTTGACCTCTGGAGAGATGCCTTTTTCCTGACTTTGTTCTTGAGAATTACAGACATTGCTGTTTTTTGATGAAATTACTTTACTACTTACTTACTTATTAGGTTTTACTTGTCCGATTGGTAGGGAGGTCTGAGGAACTGTAGGCTTTTAGTGTCTTGCTCAAGGGCACCAGTGGGAAAAAGGTTTGAGCCCAGGTCCTGTGGTTGAAGAGCTGTCTCTCCTTACTCCAGCCTACTACCTGACAAGTTATACAACTGTACAATGAAGTATAAAAAGTATAGGAAGTGGGAGACAGTATTTACTATAGGACTGAAGGTTGAAAAGTGCCTCTTCAGTCAGTCTTCCTTAATGTCTTGGTGCCAGCGTTCTTTTTGAAAACAAAGAATCAGACTTATTTTGTCTCACAGTGGTGTCATGATGATCTTATAGTTTCTGGCTGATGAGCAAGTATGAAGGCTTTACATCATGGGTAGTCTCCACTCTCACCTGCTCTTAATGGATTCCACTCCGTTGGAAATGAGATATCTGCGAGAGGCAGCTCTCTTCTCCCTGGAGACTAATGCATTTGGAGAGTCCACGGTTCGAGTGGAACGCAATCGGACAGCGAGGAGGAATGGCCTCGTGGGGAGATATATCGATGTAGACGTTTTCCTAGCCCATTACCAGGGCACCCGGCGCCCAAACAAACCTGTGGGGTGGTTTCTGCGCCAGACAGCAGACGTGATCTAAATGAAAAGAGGACCACTGTCTATAAATCAAGCTCTGTACAGCCGCAGGCCTGAGGGAGGTGAATAAATACGCTAATGTCTTTCCTCAGGCTAGCCTTCAGTCAGTCTGCCACATAAATGAAGTGAGGGGTTTATACAAACAGCGGCCAGCCAGGTTTTGTTGCCTCCTAAGCACCTACAGTTCATTCAGGTTAACAGCAATAGAGAGTCGAAGTGACATCCGAGTTAGCTGCTGATCGGCTAGCCTCTTCATGCTAGCTTTTTCAAGCTAGCTTCCTGAGGGTTTCTGTTTTTTGAAAATTTACACTTTCTGGGTTTCTAAAATAAATCTACAGGACTACAGCACTTGCTATTGAAATAACGTGATTAAAATCGTGATTTTAACAACGTTAAACATTTAATTCACCGACCTCAATTCTCATCGCTTTTAGAAATGATTGGCGTTCTTTTTACTCAATACCTAACTGCAAATGAAATGTAATACTCTGGACCAGTCTTAACGTTTTCTAATCTGAACAGTTCCTTCCAAAACCATTACAAAACGGTTTCCTCATCCACCACCATGGTTAAGGTTTGGTTAGACGTGGGCACAAAAACTACGGGGTTAGTGAAATAATGTGTCTCTTGTCAGTTAAATGTAAACATCTCATACTAGACATTTTAACAAACAACTGATGCTTTGGTTTTCTTAAGAAGACAGTCTCAGCAATTGAGCCAAGATAAGCTGATATTGTGGTTTGACTTCAGACTACACTAAATACACAAAAAAAGGTCTGTCCTGAGGCATTGAGTTTAGTTTCTGACTCTGGGAAAAACAGAACAGTTCCCTAAAACTACTGTATCTCTGAACTATCTCTTTAACCAAAGCACACACATTTAGGCTATTCTATATGATCTCCTAATGTAATATTTTTTCACTTCACATATTCACTGAGCCGCCCCTGAAACTGTTAGGAGCCCCCCTGGGGAGGCCCGCCTCACACTTTGAAAACCTCTGATCTACGCCATTTGGCCCTCCTGCAACAGTCTTGAGCTTGTGGGAAATGGTGTTTGTTAAACCAGTAGCTCAACATTTTGGGTAATACACTTATCTGCTTTCTTGCAGCGAGTTAGATGAGAAGATTGATACCTCTCTCATATCTGTCCATTAAATATAAGGCTACAGCCAGCTGCTGGTTAGCTTAGCTTAGAAACAATGGAAACAGGGGGAAACAGCTATCCTGGCTCTGTCCTAAGATAACAAAATCCACCTACCAGCACCTCTAAATCTCACTAATTAACACGTACAGGGTATATGACAAACTGTGAAACCACAGCTTGTCGTTTTTTACACTTTGGCCTTTGTATGGATTAAACAAACAAAAATCTCAGATTCTACACAGTGGCTTTAAATTACAGGATGAGAATGCAATATTTTGTGTGCAAGGTTGATATGTTGTCCTGAGGGTGGCACTAGATGAGAGTTATTCTTCTGGGGAGCATGAATATGTTCTGTAAATGTCATGGAAATCTGCCTGTTACATTTTTATATTTCCTGTGCGTAAGTGGATATGGAGTTATAGGAGTGCCATAAAAAAGAATAAATCAGGGAAAGAATAAAACAATAAATGTGGAAATATTAAGAGAAATAAATAAAAGAATAAATAAATGTGGATATATATAAAGACAAATAATTATCTTTTCCCTTATTGCTTTTGCTTTTCCCCACCAAAGCACGATTCATGTGTGCATGAATTGATTACTCAGCTTGGGCAGGAAGGCCCATCCAAAGCCAGTTGATTGACAGCTTGGCCCTTCAAGGAAAAGCAAAAGCAATGTGGGAAAAGCAAAAGCAATAAGGGAAAAGCAAAAGCAAAAGGGGAAAAGCAAAAGCAATAAGGGAAAAGCAAAAGGAAAAAGAATTATTTGTCTTTATATATCCACATTTATTTATATCCATATCCACAGCACATTTCATGGCAATCTAGCCTGTAAATGTCAAGAGTAAGCCGGGGGACCTCATCTCATCCACAGGCAGTCAAGTATTATTTGCAGGGAGACCAGCTGCCTCCTTTGCTACTTTGTTACTCCACAGTATACTGAGTTTTCCATTATTCAGTCTGACTCCAACATTTCAGGAGGAATCTTTTAGCGCTTTAATATCACTTTTTGGTACGTTTGAGTAACCCTTGCATAAATGGTGTTAATTATCCTTTATTTACACGGCTGACAAATTTTATGTAGAAACGAGTTCAGTTCACAAACTGTCAAGTTGGAAAACTGAGCTGAGAACGCTGACAATATCCAAACAGAAAGTCCTTCGAAACCCACAATCGCTCTGATTATGCTTCAGATCCACACATCAAACTTAAGACAAAACCGCTATAGATGTTTCAAGGCTGTAACCTGCAATGACACCACCAAAGAAGACCCCTCTGAGCAGTCTACCCAAGGCTGAGCTGGACTGACCCATCAGAGTGCAGTTGCCTTCGTTGTCTCTTACTACCCTTTAGCTAATCTGCTGAACTCAGACAGGCATAAAAACACACAGCCGCAGCATGCAGTCAGAGAACATGCAGCAAGTTAAACTGGTGGGACCTTAAAATGTTCTTTAAAAGCATAAGACTGACCAGTAAGAATTCATCCCTGTAGTAACAAAAAAAAAAAGTGTAAAATTACACTAACCCAGAATTGATAATAACACTTTATGTGAAAGGAATAGTTTGACATTTTGGGAAATCCACTTATTCACTTTCTTGATGAGAGTTAGATGAGAAGATTGATACAGCTCTCATGTCCTTTACGGTAAATATGAAGCTTCAGCCAGCAGCCGGTTATCTTAGCTTAGCATAAAGGCTGGAAACTGGCAACTTGTCCCGGTTTTAGTACGGATTAAACAATAAGATATTAATTTGTGAGCTGTAGCAGTGCTAGTAGGTGTATTTTGTTAACTTCGGACAGAGCTTGGCTAGTTATTTCCCCCAGTATCCAGTCTTTGTGCGAAGCTAAGCTAACAGGCAGCTGGCTGTAGCTTCATATTTACGGTACAGATGTGAGAGTGGTATCAATCTTCTCTTCTAACTCTTGGCAAGTAAGCAAAAAGCGTATTTCCCAAAATGTTGAAATATTCCTTTAATTGTAAAATTTATAGCTTACAATAAATTCAATATTTTATAGGTCTATTCCAGTTCTGTTTTTTATGACGAATATATTTCAATTCGACTACTTTTAGGTCAACAAATAGAAAGTAATTATTTAGGTTACAGTTTTGCTCCTGGCAGTGCGTCTAAGGCTGTGAAAGAGCATTTAGATCTTCAAGCGAGAAATTTCAAAAATTGAGGATATCAAACTGGTCAGTGACCTGGTTCCAGGCCTCTGAATAGTTGCCAACATCTCAGATGTTTTCAGCCTCTACCTATAGTTTCTATGCTGCCTGAAAATGATGTTGCCGGGACGGATGCATCACTCTTTACTGATAGGCCCTTTTAACAGAAGACATTTGGACATGTAGGAAACACAGGTGTAAATAATAAAACTGATCGCTTTGGTTTTAGGCTGTCACACTGTCATTGCGTACTGGGACACCTGAATATAACAAGGCCATTTTTAATGTAACATCTGTGCCTTGTCTATGACAAGTCAAAATGTCTGCTGTGAAAAAGGCTTATTGGTAAGGGCAAAATAACGCCCCATCCCAAACAGAAAACAGCTAACATGGCCATGATTCAGTCTGAATATTTAAGTGAAAATAAGATAGCAATTCATATGGCTAAGTATACATTAACGGAATAAATAAAATGTTTAAACAACCTAAATCATTGAACAAATTTGAGACTTTATATTTGGTGTCAGGTCAAATTGTTCTGGGGAAGGGGGGACCTCAAGTATTTCTAAAATCCTGGCTATGGCCCTGAATTTGGGCACTGGAAGTATTTGTTTACAGTAGCCTAGCTCAAATCGGCAGCCATAGCGGCCATGTCATTCATCAGATGAGCAAGTGAATTTCGGCTGTTTCTGTTGTTGGGGTGATTAGCCAATTACTGACCTTGGCTGCGATCACGTGATCAATTGTATCAGGTGTTCTTAATTTGGGCACCACAGGGCACGAGCCACAGACACAGGAGAGTGCCCCACCTCTGCCAGTACGGTGAGATGAACGTGTTACTACGTGCTACTTAACACAAATTACCTAGAAATCTATATAAAGGCAACGTAACCTTTACACTTTTGGTAAATGAATAACAGCCACTTAGTTATTCAATTCGGCGTATATTTATGCAAAATGCAATACTTATTTCGAACAGTTGGCTCCGTTGTCACCGCCACAAACTTTCCATGTGTTGTAGCCTATCCTTTAATTGACTTATTTTTGAACGGAGTTTGGGTTGAGTTGTCACTCACGAACTTATCTCAAAGTAATGTACGACAAGGTTGAACGTTTTGTGGCAGTGAGCAGCGCAGTTCTTAAAGTTGATATTTGGACATGTGATTGCTGCTTGGTGTATTCTCAGTAACCACAGACATTGCAGGCAGGTCTAAAGCCATGCGACATGTCTTTTAATTGGAATATTTTTGAATGCAGTTTGGGTTGTGTTGTCACTCACACAAACTAATATAATGTATGATAAGGTTTAAAATAGGGTCAGTAAGTCACTGTAGCAATTCTATAATTTAATACTTTTTAGGTGACACTGTTTTCTTTTCATTTACATATTTTTCAACGGAGTTTGGCGCTTACTGTAGTCAGACACAAAAATAGCCATAACAACACAGTGAAGTCACCTAATTCATATCAAATGCTACAGAGATGAAAGGGGTTGCAAAATGTAAACAGTAAAATGTGCAAATTATCTAAAGTCTGTTAGGACTCCCTTCAGACAGTCTCTTCCCTCTCCCAAACATTAGTCCTGTAAACGGACCGCTTTGCAGCTATGAGGACATTTGTAACTGGGAGTCAAGCCAGGCAGCTTCTGCACAACAAGTTCGTGGTGGTTCTTGGTGGGTCAGGTGAGAGACATGAACAAGAAAATTGATATTTATAATTGATATACTGTATTTGTATGCGTTTTAGGAAGTGTAAACTGAGTACAGTTTTACTGTCAGAGCCTTAAGTTATAGGCATCTTTGCTTTTTTGAAAGATCTAAATCCTAAAATGTTTCCTGAAATATTTTAATTGATTGACATCTTTGAGGTTTTTCTGCTACTTGATGTAAGTGAAGCCTGTTGCATTTGTTCTTTGATTTCAGTGCAGCGCTCCATGTACAAAGACCTGGTTCTGCTGCTTCAGAGGGATCAGTACTTGTCTCTGTCTCAGCTCAAGTCCAAAGTAAATCTTTCCTCAAGCTTTTCATTCAGCTTGTCCTTTTGTTGTGCAGTCTAAATTCCATTCCTCATTCCATCTTTATCAATTGGAAATAAATTTACTTTGAAAGAAACTGCCAGAACATGGTTCAACAGTGTGATGTGCACAGAGATATAGTGGCAGTGAAAATGGAGGAGAAACTGTCCTCAGGGTGGCGATCATCATAGGGCAAGTGCTTACCAATATGAACAAAAAACTGTATTACCACTTGCTTTTCTACCTTTTTAATAGATCCCTATTCCTTTATGGATTCCAGTAGTTTTATATCACCTATGCAGTAGTTCCCAACCTGAGGGTTGGGATCCCTCCAAGGGGTCATGAGCTATATCTGAGGGGTCCCAAGATGATTAATAGGATAAAAAAAAAAGAAGAAAGTTACACATTTATTCATTTATATTACTATTTTTCAGCTTTTGCTTTTTCTGTGAAATACTGAATAGTTTTACTTCATTAGGTGCCATATTAGCAGAAGTTAGAGGCAGTCCAGAGGTAGTGCTAAGTCACTAAAGGCTCGTCCACACAGGAGGCTTTTCAGCCGTGTCTTTCATGACTTGCGTTCATTTGGGCTTTAGGTGCATAGCTTCGACTCAAAACATATTTTTAGACTTAAAGCCTATTTTCTTCCATTTCACATGCGTACCTACACTGATTGTGATCTCCACTCGACACTGTGCCTGAACACCGCCTGTTGCTGCTGCCTGTAATGAGGCTCATCACATTAGCGTTTTGGAAAAATACAACAAAAATAAACTTTAAAAAATGGTATTGGCTCATTTGTAAACATATTGTGATGGTGAGCGAGTTAGTAAGGATCCAATCATCTCAGCAACAAACTGAAATAATTCAGTAACACTGGAAATGGTTTGCATAACTCTCTAACTTGGACACTGGAAAAATGCAGTTATGCTGCACTGATGAACCATATTGGCCTCTTCTAAAATATCAAACAGTGTTGATGAAATATATCTATTGATGTATCTGTCGATCGAATATTGAATTGAACATTAATTTCCCACTGACTGACACACAAGTCACCTAGTAACTAATCACTGTGGACATTTCATTATACAACAACATTATACATGATGTAATCCCTAACAACGGGGTCAACTTTTAGTAATTGTTGCTGTCAGCAGCTTTGTGAAAAGCTTTTAAGAGGAAACTCTTAGTTAGGAACCTAAAATGCCTTCTAGTGGTAAGAGAAGATCATTTGTGAATATGGCCACTGGCCTGTAAAAATGCAGCAATGTGTTCACAATTAATTTCCATAATGTCATGTCTGATGAAGGGACACAAGTAGACATGGCTTTAATTTAAGTCGCCATAAGGAAAAGGTTGGGATTGGGAACCAATGACCTATTGTTACATTAACCATGAGACGCGCCTGTGATATGGAAGAAGAAACACTGATTTCTATGCGGGGACACTGGCATTTAATGTCTCCCTTTCTGTGGTCCAGGGGGAGTTTTCCTTTGAGCAGGACAGCCTGGTGGAGGGAGGTCGATTAGGTCCCATGACTAACGGCACAGAGTACAGAGAGGTCCGACAGTACCGCTCTGACCACCACCTGCTGCGTTTCTACTTCCTGACACGGATCTACTCACCGTACATGGAGAGCATCCTGGACGACTTTAGGCACGGACTCAAACCTGATGTCATTATCATCAGCTCCTGTGTCTGGGACATCACCAGGTAATGTAGCTTCTTACACTTTTGTATTCTGTTGATAAACACTTTGATAAACAATGGGATTCATGAATGATCGTCTCTCATGAATCCCATTTATATTTCTCACACTATCAATAACTGTAGCTTATCGTTAGAGAAGCAGAGACTTTTAGCCGCTGTGTTCCACTCCTTGGAGAAATAGATATTAAATTAGGTCTGATATTTGTGTTATCAATACTGGGAGACACATTGCGATAATTTGAGCTCCGACTTTATTCAACTTCTTCCTGTTTTCTGTTTAGCCATAGTATGGTAGCCTCGTAGGACACACCTATCTATTACCATGATGTTAGCCATTGCCAGGTCCACTGCAGTAGTCCAGGAGCGCATTAAATATCAAGCTGACATGGTAGGCTAAACTGACACCTGCCACTTTTTATATGCATTATTGCATATTTGCATTGCTGTAACTCTCACAGAAGCAGTAGGCCTTGAAGCATTAAGCAGAAAAGCAGTACTGAAAAATTGCACATTCTGCATTTATGTTTAAATTTAAATATATTTCCAAAGTTTGTTTTTGTTCTACAGGATCTGTCTGATGGTGAGAAAAGACAGATTAAGTAGCCAAGCTGAGCTGTTGGATGGAGTGTGTTTGCTTTTATCATTCAGTTGTTGAGTAAATGTAACATTCTAAAACAGTCTTTTATAGTTGTGGTCAAAGCTTAGTGCACCAAGCTACACAACTACGTTGCTAGTGTGCAAGCAGAAGCCCTCAGTGCCTGTAGATGTTTGTGGTTATAATGTTTTATGTTCAAGTCTGTGTTGCTGTGACACAAAATTGCCTTGTGAACAATGAAGTTAAAGTCCAACTGAAATCACATTCATACCTTTTTGTAGTCAGTAAGGTCAACATGTTTTTAAAATGTATTGTTAGTTTTTTATTATTAAAAGGAAGAAAAAGGGTCTTCAGGGAAAATCAGAAATCCTTTTTTTGTTTTTTCCGTCTCAGCTGGCTGGAGGGGCGTGTACATGTCTGTGTTTGACAGCAGTTGTCAGGCTGCCAGAGTGCTGGTGTTACACCATAGGAAACTTAAGGCCATAATCTCTCTCGTGTCAAGACCCGCATCAGATAGTTTCTGAATCGTGGTGCTGCGGGGGCAGTGGTGAGTGTATTTCTTCTGCGTTTCTGCTTGCTTGCATATTCTGGCCAACATTGTCGCGAGATGATTGACGCCCATTGGCTCTCGAATGTACCTGTAAGACGCAGCAAATGACACTTTTTACATTTAGGCTGTAGCTTAGGTCATCAACAGCCAGGATAGCCAATAGACTACCCAACATTTTTTTAATAACTACCCTAATCTTAGCCAAAAGAATATGCACTAGGCCTACTTACCAAACATCAACACCGCAGATCACTTTTCTTTTTAGGTGACGATAGAAGGCTGGTGCATTCGAGGGTAGGTGGGAGAGCTATTTCTCTACAGATGAAACGGGGCAGAGCGGATCGTCGGGCTGTTCATACATGAATCCCCTTGTGCTCTCTTTATTCTTCTCCTGTGGGTCATTGTGATTCTTTGTGTGTTCGTTGAAGGCCAGTGTTTAAAGCCCATTTTCGTCTGCTGATTGCCCTCATTTCCCCTGTGCCTGAAGTGTAGCACAAACCACACTTTGTTTACTAACCCCACCGGAGTGTTGGGATCCAGCACCTTCTTATAGCTTTCATCGTCTGCTAGGCATGATGAACTCTCACGTCGAGTCCTTTCTTTCTAAGGGTTTTCACAATGCTGGTGAATACATTGTAAACTCTGTGTCTTGGAGGAGACACCAGGACCGACTGAGCGGTTGGTCATCAATATATCGGTTAAGTCCAGCACGGAGACCAACATAGCTGCTCAGGCCGTAGAGCTCGCTGTTACCGTTTCTGACAGAGGCATAGAAATCTTGTAAAATGTCGTTGGCCTGTTCCTTTCACACTGTCTTAAGGTCTAAAACAACGGTTTGCTTAATGCTGGGATAGGCAAAATCTGAAGCAGTGGGATGACAGGATAGTACACCCCCCCCTCTCCTTTTTACATATATCTGCATGTCGTCTTTTAGGTTCAGCGGGTGATTTTCCCCCGGAGATGGGCATTGCTCAGTCCTCTCCTCCATCTTTAGACCATCTGAGTGGACCAAAGTGACATTTGTATGTTTACATGCTGTTTAATGTACTGCAGCTAATTAACTATGTAGCCTGCAAACTGACGTTAGCAGTGCACTTTTCCCCGGTGAATGTTTGTTTGGTGCAGGACAAAGATGTGTGTTCATGTTTTTAAGTTAGATAATGAGAGAGGAGATTTTAGCATGAAGCTAATGTGGGTTGTTGTTCAGAGTCTGTGGCTCTTGTGTTGTGTAGCAGGCTGCTGTCTGGTTCAGAGTGACTGTCCTATAATGAAATAAGGTCTCCATCTACATAGATGTTTTCTCAAAGGAGAACACGGGACAGGTGGTTTACAGAGCAGATAAGTATGCTGTAGCGACCGCAACCGATTCATGTAACGACATAACGATTCACAACCGGGGTACTTGTACCCCAGGGGGTACTTCTGCAGTTGCCAGAATTGAAATTATTATTTAATTAAAACCATATCCACATATTAAGGCAGCTGTAACACCTGAACTCTGCCTGTTGCAATTATGTAAGAGTGAGTGAAAACTAGTTAGCAAGCAAGCACAGATGTCTGAACAAGTAACTAAAAGTAATGGATAAATGGTTGGAGCATTCAGCTTCACGCCTCTAAGTGGTAGTAGTACGATTGCTGGGCAAAATAACCTAAATATTCACTTGTATTAAAAAATTATTTTAACAATATCCACTTTTATATAATCAATATGTTATACATTTGGAACATGGTAGATTCAATGAATCGGTAGACTCGATGAAGGTGAGTTCAGTTGACAGGGCTGTGGGGGGTACCTTAGACCAAAAAGGTTGGGAACCACTGGTCTGTAGTGGACAAAAAAATACAATTTAATTTCAGTTGGACTTAAAGGGACTCCCACTGGGATGCACGTGGTGGTCCCTGTTGATTTAGCAGTGCCTGTCTTGGTGTTAAGGGGGGAAAGGATTCTCATCATCCACTCCTTGTACTCGTTGGCCCCTTTATCTGCTGCACCTCCCCCTGTCTATCATCCTCACTGATATACTGTATGTTGTGTTGTTAGGAGGGTCCTCACCTGAACCGTACTTTTACTGTTCACTTGATCTGAAGCTTTTGATACTGGAGCGATGCAGTTTGGCGAAAGTGTCATTCACGTGCCAGTACCTGATGTCTGGTGGGGTGGGAGCTGTTGAAAGTTTATGTTGCAGAGCACACACACACCTCAGTAAAACACACAGAACAAAGGCCTGGTACAAGATTTGTGTTGGGTCATGGAAGATTTTATTGGCCTTTTGAAGGGTGCATTGCGTATATGTGGTGGCCAGAGACCTTAGAGGGAGACCTATCGTGGAACCAACAACAATATGTAAACGCGTCTGGATAGCTTGTGGCTGCTACCAACATATCAATTCAATTCAGTTTTATTTATATAGCGCCATATCATTACAAAGTTATCTCAGGGCACTTTTCCATAAAGAGCAGGTCTAGACCGACTCCTTATGTGTACAGAGACCCAACAATTCCCACCAAGAGCAAGCACAAGCGACAGTGGCAAGGAAAAACTCCCTTGTAACAGGCAGAAACCTCGAGCAGAACCAGGCTCTGGGTGGGCGGTCATCTGGAGGGAGGGAGGGGGAGAGAGAGAGAGAGAGATCTACATACAGATGTAAAGCAACAGTAGTGGAAATAGTACTAATGTTAATACAAGTAATACTAATAGCAATATGGTAGTAGTAATACTAATGATAAGTCCAAAAGCAACAGTACGAGTACGTACAGATGGAGAGGGAGAGGAGCTCAGTGCATCGTAGGAAGTCTCCCGGCAGTCTAGGCCTCTTAGCAGCATAACTAAGGGGTGGCTCAGGGCTCACCTGAGTCAGCCCTACTATAAGCGTTATCAAAGAGGAAAGTCTTAAGCCTACTCTTAAATGTGAGGAGGGTATCTGTTTCCCATACACAAACGGGAAGCTGGTTCCACAGAAGTGGAGCTTGATAGCTGAAGGCTCTGGCTCCCATTCTACTTTTAGAGACTCTAGGAACCACAAGGAACCCTGCATTCTGGGAGCGCAGTGCTCTAGTGGGGTAATAGGGTACTATGAGCTCTTTAAGATATGATGGTGCCTGACCATTAAGGGCTTTGTAGGTGAGGAGAAGGATTTTAAATTCTAGTCTGGATTTTACGGGCAGCCAGTTCAGAGAAGCTAATATGGGCGAAATATGATCCCTTTTCCTGGTTCTTGTCAATAAACGTGCCGCAGCATTCTGGATCAACTGGAGCGNAGTTCAGTTCTACATACAGATGTAAAGCAACAGTAGTGGAAATAGTATCAATGTTAGTACAAGTAATGCTAATAACAATATGGTAGTAGTAATACTAATGATAAGTCCAAAAGCAACAGTAGCAGCAGCGGCTGCTGAGCAGCAGCATGGGGGCAGCAGGTGGCTCGCACCACAGGTCCAGGCTCCGCAGCTCCGCAACCACAGATCACGACTCCGCAGCTCCGGAGGCAGAAACACCATACACAAACGGGAAGTTGATTCCACAGAAAAGGAGTTTGATAGCTGAAGGCTCTGGCTCCCATTCTACTTTTAGAGACTCTAGGAACCACAAGGAACCCTGCATTCTGGGAGCGCAGTGCTCTAGGGTACTATGAGCTCTTTAAGATATGATGGTGCCTGACCATTAAGGGCTTTGTAGGTGAGGAGAAGAATTTTAAATTCTATTTTGGATTTTACAGGGAGCCAGTGTAGAGAAGCTAATATGGGAGAAATATGATCCCTTTTCCT